>JASAOP010002634.1:0-44502 GCA_030849055.1 Crithidia thermophila | reverse complement strand
CCTGTCCAAGAGACACCAGATACGTGTCAGAAATGCGTTGACTCGTGCGGCCCTTTTTTTAAATTTATTTCTTAATTGCTGTATTTTCAAAATTTCATGATTAAGGCACTAACAGGTTCTGATACCTTTTTTTTCTTTTTCCTCCGTGGAGAGTAGATTACACACAGTATTTAATCCTTTTCCTTCCTCATTACTTCTTGTTGATCTAAGGAAAAAGGATTAATGGTGTGGAAATGTGCCAGCTCAGGGCGTGAAGTGGAAGAGACAATCCCGCAGCTGAACTCAAGATTATGTTGCACAGAACTATATAAAAATAAAACAATCAAACTTTTTTTCTTTTCTAGCCGAGTGCGATGTGCTGCGTCTTTCATTCAGCTGTTTTGCAAGCACATCGTTTGTGGTTCTTCCTATTTTGCCCGCCTCCAGCTATGTGCCAGTCTTTGTGTCAGTTGCAATTTGGAGGCGCCGCAGCATTTTTTCACCTTTCCCTAAATTTCCAGCCTTTTAAAACCCAACCCTATCTGTAGAGTTCCCAGAAGGCAAATAAGGAGATCTCACCGAACTATTTGTGTGCTCTCCATCCTTTTTTTTCTTTGTTTCTCTCCAACACGTTTCACGGTAGTACGCTAAATGGCATGTGCAATCCGCGCTTGTCAGCTTTGATGCTATGTATGAAGATGATTTTGGAGGAGTGGAGGGAGGGAGAAGGGAGCAGCGCAACGCCGCTGGAAAGATGCTGCGCGCATGTAGAAGCACGCACAAGAAGATCAGTACGAAGGTACCAATGCCGGGAGCGAGATGTTTGGTTCCTTTGTCAAATACAGAACTTGTGCGCGAAAGATGAGTAGCATTTCAAAAAGGTTTTAGGCTATTCGAGTCAAAATTTGTCCCGTGCTATTGCTGTCGTTGGTGACCTCCACAAATGTGAATTCTCGTGTTGACTGAGGTCAGCGTGGCGAGGGCGGGGACTACCTTGTCAACTTTTTTGATTGTAAAGACTGTCAGTGCTGCTGCGAAAGTGGTAAACGTCGTGGAAAGACGTTCAGTGGTGTAAAAGCCGCTGGTAGTGTCGATGCAGAAAAAACACTGCCACCAAAGCGCAACGACGAAAAAAATTAATCGCGCATAGCATTTTTTTTTCCTCATTGCGTAGCGTTTCTTTCACTAGTTGAACGACTACTAGTGAATTACAAAAAACCTTTTTTCTTTTTTGTTGTCTCGTTCTACTTCTCACATTTTCATCCTTAATTTTTCTCCTTTTACAGCAGCACTCACACACACATACAGACACACACACACAGGTACATTCGAAACTGTACCAGCAGTTGTGAGCAACATCAACCGAGATGAGCGACGAAGACGGTTTGGAATCCCTCTCGATTGAGCAGCGGCTGCTCCTCGATCAATTTGAACTGCGCGCCATTTCAGCACCCGCAGCAACTCCGCTCCTCGTCAAAGAAGCCCCTCACATACATAGAAATGTCGAAGACAAAGTGGACAGCACAACCTTTTCGCAATCTAGCAGTAGCAGCAGCAGCAGCAGCGAAGAACCAGGGCGAGAAAACCAAGAGGTGAATGACAGGAACACTTTTGCTGATGCTTTGGCAAGCCATCCCGTGGAAGGTGACAACGTGAGATGTGGGAATGAAAGCGACGTTTCATCGTGTATGCCGTCAGCGCAAAGAGAGCCACCTAGCCGCAAGGGTGAGGCGTTGTGTCAACCGTCGTCGAAGAAGCTGGAAGAGAGCTCAATACCTCCTGCTCACGCGCAACGTTCTAACATGTACCTCCAAGAATCTTCTGCCGATGAGGAAGACGAAAGAGAGTGTGCCGATCCAGAGAGAAAGACATTTGCGGCGGAAGTGAAGCATCTTTATGCGGAGTGCACCGCACCCCTTTTCAGCACCGATTCTGTTCGAGGCGCAACGAGCACCAACAAGGAAGATTTCCACTCAGTGCCTCGAGGTGGCGAGCGACTTGTAGTTCCCCTTCTCTCCACAGCCGGCCCAATCAATGTAGCGAACACGAACTGCGAGAAAACGTTGGATGAGCGCTGTGAAGAGCTCGCGGAGCGTCTTTTGCAGGAATCCGCAGAGGTGGACGCTGTGGCGCTTCACCTGGATCGTTGGGTGCCTGCGCCGTCGGACTTTGTGTAAGCACGTACTGTTGGCTTGGCGCATAATTTTTTTTCTCGGTGGTTTCGCTTTCTCTTTCCAGTCTTTCACTTTCTCTGAGGCGACAGGCAAAACTTGCCACCAGCTTTCTGCTAATCAACACAACCAATTACGATCGTAAGTAGTTAAAAAGAAATAATGTCTTTAAATGCGAGAAGGCTGTACTGCGGTGATGTCGAAGGTTTTGTCTTTTGCAAAGCGGGGAGCTTAAAAGAATCTTTTTCGCTTTTTTTTTATTCTCTCTGTTGCGCAATCGCAAATTCCTTGGCGTTTTAAATCCGCAGCGAGAACAGTAGGAGTTGCCTCTCTATGAACTCACTTAGCTAATTCCTTAAATAAGCGAGTCTTTGTCACAGCGTTTTCAATTTCTTCTTTCTTTGTTTTTTTTTTCTTCCTCTCTCTCTTATTGTTCTTTCTTCTCACTGATTGTCCTTCTCTTTTGCGACAATGCAGTTATTATTAAAATTGTTCTTCTTCCACGATGGCCTCCCTGTTCATCTCCCTCGTGGACCAGCTCGCGGCACGCCACGACAGCGGCCGTCGCCACAACGCCGCGCTCGACCCGGTTGAGCAGGCGTCCCGCCTCTTCCTCATTGCCTGTGATCTGATGCGCGCCTTCTCTCCTCGTGATCTCCGCACACACCTCGAGGACATGATGACGCGTCAGTGGCCGGAGGCGCTGCAGGCCGACGCGGTGCTGCGCGGCAAAACCTCCGCGACGACGGTTGCCGCTGCTGCTGGCGGTGCTGTGGCGCCCTCGTCCTCGCCCTCCGCCTCGCTTCCCGCTGCCTCCGTGCCGACACTCATCGCCGCCTCCGGTGCGCTTGTGGGGTTTCTGTGGGCCCATGGCGACGGCGACAGTCCAGCGGACCAATCCACGGCGGCAGCGGCGTGGGTGGACGACATGCGGGAGCGCTGGCAGTCTTGTGTGCTGCAGCTGCTTGCCGCAAACCCACCCTTCTCCGCGGAGGCGTGCACGACAGCGTGCTACACCGTCGGCCAGTTGAGCCTGCTCGTGGACGGCGGCTGCTGCGACCGCGTGGTGCGGGCCGCGTGTGAGGCGCTGGAGGCTGGCCGCGAGGACGGGCTGACGGCTGTCCTCGCCACGGAGTTGCTCGGGCAGTGCACGTCGCTCATGGTGGTGTGCAAGCCGTACCAGCTGCGCGGCGCGGTGCTCGCCGATCCAGGCGTGCTGCACCGTCTTGAGCAGGAGGCGGCGAGTAAAAAGCAAAAGAAAGGATCGACGGCAGCGGCGGCCCAGCCGGGCAAGAAGGCCAAGCTCTCCACGCAGCGGCCAACAATGGACGGTAGCACCGCTGCTGCTGGTGCTGCGTCTGCTGCCAGCGCAGGGGGCACGGCGGAGAGCACCACCGCTGCCGCTGGCGCAGAATCGGACGCCGCCTGCGTCGCCATTCCGTCCTGCTACCCCTTTCCCTCCGCAGAGCGTGTCGCTGACTTGAAGGCGGAGTTAATTGAGTGCTGCCTGGCGACACTCGGGGCTTCCACGGCGTCTACGAGTGCACCACAGCAGCAGCAGCAGCAGCAGCAACGTCGCACCGTGCCGACGGCGCTCATCTGCCAACGTGTGCTGATCCCGCTGCTCCTCCTGGACGGCAGTGAGGCGCTGGAACACTACGAGGCGCTCATTTACAACCTGCTTCACACGCTGGCAACTCGCGGAGAGCTCCCTGCTACCACCAGCCTTGTTCCGCGTGCTGCTCCTACTCCTGATGCAGTCGAAGAGGTAGCGGCGTCGGCCTTGCCGAGCACATCGGTGAACGCAGAAAACTGCGACGATGTGGTGCTCCTCATTGCCGCCCTCTTCGATTTTCTCTTCCGGCAGCCGTCCCTGCAGCCCGACACCGACTTCCGCTTTTCGCCGTTCCTGTGGGAGGTCCTGAGTGGCGCCATGCACCGCAGCCTGACCGCGACGGAGATGGACGCCGGCCACCGCGCGAATATGCAGCTGCGTGTGGAGTACCTGCTGAAGCGGATCGTGTACATGACGAAGGAGCAGCAGTACCAGCGGGCCGCCGCAGTGGCGCCGCCGCTTCCGACGGTGGTGGCCTTCCACCCGCTCTTCCAGTGGTGCAGCACGGTGGCCCCCGCCACCAAGGACGCCGTGAGCGCGACAGCGTGGGACAACTTCTTTCTGGTTCTCGAGTCGCTAAACGAGTACGGCTGGCACATTATCGAGCCGGTCATGGCCCGCCTGGACACCTTGGTGCAGGACCTGAACACCTATCTCGAAGCCTGTGGCAGCCGTCCGACGACAGAGGCACAGGAGGACACTGCTGCGGTGACCACTGGTGGCGCGCTGCACTCGCAGTGGGTGGAGATGCTGCTGCTGAAGCTCATCCTGCACCCGAACGTCGGCGTACGCAAGGTCGGTTTGCGTCGTGTGTGGGGGCTGCCGCCCTGCGTGCTCCAGTCCCTCTCCGCAACCTTTCTCTTTCAGTACACATTCCAGAGCGCTGCCGATCCGCGGCTGTGCGCCGACTTGGACCGCATTCCCATCACAGCGTCCTTTCTCGACACCAAGGCGTTTGAAGGAGCGGAGGTGAAGGCGGTGCCGGACATCGAGCCGCTCGCTCAGGAGGTGGAGCGCTTCTACGGCAGCCTCTTTCTCTCTCGTTGGCCCGCGGACGTTGCGGAGGGTCGCGTGGATGCGCTGTGCCGCCTGCTGGACACCACGCTGAGCAAGCCGCCCCGCTTCACGGTATGTGTGCTGGCCCGCACGCTACTGGCGATGGGCCAGGTTGCTCTCAACTACCACCTTAATGCAGAGCCTATCGTGCTGAACGAAGACGTTTTGCAGCGCCTGCAGCGCTTTATGCGCGACTCGGTGCAGGAGAACATCCCGTTCTGGCTGGATGTGCGCGTGACGGCGATCCTCTTTGCGGCGCTCACGACCTTCGCGGCGGCCACGCCGTCGCCGCGGCGCTGCCGGCGGCACTCGTCGTTCTGGCGCCTGTACTGCATGTGCGGGCCACTTGGAGAGTCGGGCGGGCACAGCATCACCGGCATGGACGCCTGCGGGCAGTACGGCCTCGTCGGGGCTTCCGTGGACGAATGTTTTCTGCAGCAGTGGCTGGTGCAGCTGAGCTCATCGCAGTCGAGCACGCTGGTCGCCGAGCTGCTGGACGTGGACACGTTGGAGGAGCGCGTTGGCCACCTCGTGCGTGGCTCGCCACTGCCCACGCCGGCGCCGACGGTACTGCTGACTGCGCCGCCTCCACTCGATGTGGTCGCGGTAAAGGAGACGTTCTTTTTGCTGGGCACGCTGAGCCGCACGCCGTCGTCGCGCGACACGCAGCTGCTGCGCTCGCTGGCGCAGACGATCGCGGCCGCGGTGGCGTCGCTGCAGTCCCGCTCGTACTGCACGGCAGCCCAGCTGCTGAGCAGCGCGGCGTGCGTGGTGGAGTTGTGCCACACGGCGGGGCAGGAGGTGTGTGCCCAGCTGTGGCCGCTACGGTTGGCGCTGCAGTCCATGTCTGCGGCGCTGCACACGCATACACTGTCGGCCCTCGGTGCGGCTCTCCACGCCTTGACGCACGGCAGTGCTGGGGAAACGTGGGGGGCTCTCCTCGCTGGACACGAGGCGGGAAGCAGCTCGGCGAAGGAAGAAGAGGTGACGTGGACGCTCATGCAGACGACGCACTTTGACGTCCTGGCTGCCGCTGTGGCCTCGATCAACGCCATTGCCTGCAGCGACGCTGCTGCCGACGCCGCGGATGTGCTCGGCACACCGAACCACGTGGGCCAGCTCATGGAAATGCTAGCGCAGGTGTCCAACCTGTACGAGCGTCTCCAGTCCACTGCCGCCAAGTCGAGCAGCAACCAAAGCAGCGGTGACGACACAGGAAATATGGGACATGAGCAGCGAATGGCGGCGCTGCTCGTGGTGGCGCGCAACGTCTACCGCCTTCTACAAAGCGAGCTGTGCGGCTTCCTTTCCTGGCAGCGCCGCGCCGCTGAAGAAGCAGGTGGCTCGACGAGGGAACAGAATGGCGATGCGTCACTCCATCCATCGGCGCTCCCGACAAATCGGGAGTCGCTGGCCGGAGCGACCTCGCGCTGTCCGCTGGCCATGCAGCTGCCGCCGCCGACCGTGGTGGCGTATCTCACCCAGCTCATGAAGCTTCCGGCGTACCGGGTGCCCACGGGAGCGGTGCCGAGCGCGCTGTCGAACATGCCGTGGTCCACGCTGCTCGGGCAGCACGGCCGCTACCGATGCAACATCCTTTACGTCCTGGCGCTCTGCCTACCTGTTGACGCCGGTGCAGAAGCTGAGCACCAGCCAAGTTGGTCGGAGGTGGAAGGTGTGGTGGCAGCCATGCAGGACTTTGCACTGGGGCAGTTAGAGGAGTGCTGGACCATGAACCTGGCCAGCGTCTACGACCTGCTGCTGTGGGTGGCCTCCTCCAACCTGCCGCACATCGTCGACTACGTCGCCATTGCGGACGGCATGTGGGAGCACATGCGCGAGGTTGGTGCGCGGCAGTACACGCGGCTTGCCGCGCTGGCCTTCACCGTGCTGCACTACGTCATGCCGCACCACCCCGACTACGTGCGGGACCTCCTCCTGCGGGTGCTGGAGGGCGAGGGCAAGGAGGCGCAGACGGCGGACCGCGATGTGTACTTTGCCGCCATGACCGCCTCGCTGCAGGTGCTGCACAACCCGGCAGCAAACTGGCCCGTCCTGCGCGAGGTGCTGCTCTACGCCGCCGTGCTCTTCAACACCAATCGCGACGAGGAGGAAAACGAGTCGACGGTGGCGGTGACGGAGTCGCTGCTGTGGTCGTGGCCGGACGCGCTGCGGCTCCACTACCCGCCCACCACCCGCATGTCCGCCGTGGGCCGCGCCATGGCGGTGTCAACGCTGCTGTGGTGCTGCCACGGCGACGTCGCCGGCCGCGCATTGCCGCTGACGATGGAGCTGCTGCGCATGAACGTCTGCCACCCCGTGGTGACGCACGAGCCGTGCATGCCCAACTCCCGCACCCATCGCACACGCATTCGGCTGTGGCAGCTGCTGTGTGCGCTGCTGCCGAGTCTGGCGCAGGCGCAGCAGCCGGTGCCGCGGCAGCACATCGAGGAGGTGTTCCGGCTGCTCGTTTTCCACTGCATCACGGTGAACAACATGGGCAGTGTGCGTCGCCTCATGGAGCTGTACGCGATTCGACTGGTGGAGCAGCACCCGGGGCTCTACGCGGTGGTCAGTGAGGCACTCGGCAACTACAGCTTGCGTCCGCAGGTGTGCGGCACCTACATCCTCATTGCGTGCCACGCACTGCTCCGGCAGGAGGCGGAAAAAGACGTGAACGTTGCCGATCCCGCAGAGGCGCAGGCGAAGGACAAGATGGCCACGGACACCTTCAGTGCGCTGTTCCCGCGCATTCTGCAGCAGAGCACTTCGAACCAGCATCTGCTGCGCATCATCAGCCACATCGGGCTCGTGAACATCTGCCAGCGCCGCATCGCGCAGGGCAAGCCGCTTTCAGCCGCCGTGGAGGCCGTCTACGACTACGTGCTGAATGCGCCTGAGCACGTCAAGTTCCGCGAGAAGCACGCGCACATGCTCTTCTTTGACACCGACGAGGCCAGCAGCCCGCGGAACCTCTTCTGCGTGCAGCGCAAGGAGGCCAACACGGTGCTGGCGGAGGTGCTGCCGGCGGCCGCCTTCGAGCGAATCCGCTTCGTGGAGACGGAGATGTGCTGCATGATCGGTGCCCTCTACCCGATGGAACTGCTGCGGGTGCACGACTGGTGTGCCGCGCTCCAGGTGCCGACCCTCGTACGCGTCTTCAGCGACTTCCCCCTCATCCCTCACACCGCTGCGCCGTGCGACTACTACGTTGACTACACTCAGGAGGCGACGGAGCTGCTGACGCGCGACCCGATGACGGTGGAGGCCGGCCCCGGCGCGGCGGCTGGAGAAGGGGCGGTGGTGGATGCGGCGACGGCGAATGTGCAGAAGAAGGTGTCGTCGTGGTGGACGAGTGAGGTGTACAACGAGCTGCACCCTCGTGCGCTGCGCACGCAGAAGCAGTCCATCATCGTGGTCGGCTCGCTGCTCGAGAACCCAGTCAACATCGCTGGTCTGTGCCGCTGCGGCGAGATCTTCGCGGTGGAGTCGATTGTCGTCCCGGAGAAGAAAGTCTTCGAGCACCCGCACTTTGTCGCGGCGGCCCGCAGTGCGGAGCTGTGGATCCCGTGGGAGGAGGTGATGCCGAAGGACCTGCCCGGGTATTTGGAGGGGCTGCGCCGCCGCGGCTACACGATTGTCGGAATTGAGCAGACCGCCAACAGCGTTTCCATGGAGGCGTTTGCGTTTCCGGAGCGGTGTGCGGTGGTGCTTGGGGCGGAGGGCCAGGGTGTGCCGGCGCCGTTGATCCCGCTGCTGGACGTGTGTGTGGAGATTCCGCAGTACGGGCTTATCCGGTCGCTCAACGTGCATGTGACGGGTGCGATTGCCATGTACGAGTACACGCGTCAGCACCTCATGGGCAAGACTCACGAGTGAGCGCGACATGCCTGGCCCCCACTGCTTGGTTTTTTTTTTTTTTAAAGCGTTTAACTGTATCTGTTTTTAAAGTAACCACTGCACTTAAGTCAAGCTGTGTATTTTCTAAGGAAAAAAAGTGTTTTTTTTTAAGCAAAAAAAAAAAGTGCTGCCCCCAGAGAACAAGCAGCCCGAATCATCGTTACTGAAAGTGTTTCTCTCCAGTCTTGAGAAAGTGGTGCCCTTCTTCGGTTTTCCCAAATAAAATGAAAAGATAAGACCTTAGAAGGCACGGTGTTTTAATGGAGGCACGCATAAAAGCAACTCTAGAAGAAAAAAGGTAAAAGTGCTTTGCGGATGAGTTAGATTACATTCATTTCTGTGTGCTTTGAGTTTACCTCGTAAGGCTCGTTATCCTATTTGTTGCCATTTGCCTCCTCTTCTTCCGTCACTTTCATTCAAAGGCTGCCTCAGGAAGAGTAGCAGTTTCTGGACCGGAGCGCCCTGGTCCTTATTTCCCCACAGCGCAATCTGCGTTCTCTTTTTACGCATCACACAGGAGGTACCCCCGTTAGCACCCAACATTA
Source organism: Crithidia thermophila (assembly GCA_030849055.1). Taxonomy (NCBI): domain Eukaryota; phylum Euglenozoa; class Kinetoplastea; order Trypanosomatida; family Trypanosomatidae; genus Crithidia; species Crithidia thermophila. The sequence goes on along the minus strand of JASAOP010002634.1, from coordinate 35,236 downwards.
CGTAGTGACGATGTCTGCGTCTTTCAATCCCAGTCAGTGGATGCAGCGCACTGATTCTCGCACGCAGCGCACTTATTACGTCAACCGGCGCACAGGACGGTCAACGTGGGACCCGGTGCACCGGACGGCCGTCGACACCGAGCCGGTGGCTGCGGCGCTGTACCACGCCGTGGTGCCTGTCGACGATGTTACCGTCCGCGCAGGAGTGCTGGCGCCACTCCCGGAGTCGAAGTCAAAAAACATAGCGCCACAGGTCGTCTCTGTGCCTTCCAGCCTGCCGCATGCAGGCACCGCAAGCAGCACCAGCGCCAGCAGCGGGGTGGGGACTTCAAGTGGGGACGGGGCTCGTCCGAAAAACGCTACGCAGCACTCACGTGAAGCTGAGGCCGCCGAGGAAGGTGACGAACACCCCACCAGCGAGTCCGAGAGGAGCGCGCTGGGTGACACCTCGGCTGCCAGCACCTCCGCCACGCAGGGCCCCACGGCGCCATCCATTCAAGTCCCTCTCTGCTCGTCCGCGTCGCTGAATGATATGGCGGATGTGAGGGCTGCTACGCCACTCGGGACGTCGCCGATTCAACCCACGCGTAGCTCGCAGCGGGCCTCCGCGCCACCCCCGTCCTCTGCCGCTGCCTCACCCCCCGCGCCGGACGCGCTGACCCGCTCGCCTGAGGAGGCCACCGCGTCGACGTTGCCCACGGCGGCTCCGTCGGCGGCAGCGGCGGACTCACCGCTTGGACGGGGTGTCACGCTGACCACGGACTCCTCCGCTTCTCTCTCGTCCACGCAGACGCAGCGACCAGGCGACCGCCCCGCCTCGCCAGCTGACGCCACGGCGACAAGCAGCACCAGCAGACCAGCGCAGCAGACGCAGCCGCCACAACAGCTCCCACCCCCGCTGCCGCTGCCCTCTCTCGTTTCTCCGCCACCGTCGGCGAGCAGAGCAGCACATGGGTTGGGCGGCGACGAGGGTGGTGCGAGCGGCACCGGTGTGCGCGGCGGCGGGATGAAAAATGCCTCCCTGTCCACAAATGTCCTCTCTTCATCGTCTCAGCTGCCATCCGATCCATCACCACAGCAGCAGCAGCAGCAGGCCGAGGATGCGCCTGACTTTGATCAGGAGGCAGCGGCGGCGGAGGAGTGGCGCCTCACGCAGCGCACATGGGAGCTGGAGGGCGAGCGGGCACGGCTGGAGAGCGAGCTGGCGGTGCTCCGTGGGCCGGTCGAGGTCGAAACCCAAAGTATCGCCGAGGATCACGAGCGGTTGCTGGAGGCGCAGCGAGCCCTTGATGTCGCCGCGACGCTGGCGGTAACGCACCAACAGGGCAAGCGGGCGGAGCTGGACGTGTTGCGTCAGCGCCTGCGCGATTTGCAGGAGCAGCGTGACAGCTCCACATTCCTTCTTTCCACGCTGCAGCGACGGCTCGCCGTTTTGACGGAGCGACGTGGGCTGGTGGAGAGTGAGGAACGGACGCTGCAGCGGCAGCGGAAGGAGATGGAGGAGGTCATGCTGCCGTCTGCAGAGGCGATGCTGCACGCCACCCAGCAGCGACTGAGCGCACGACGGAGTCGCGCTGCTTGTGAGCGAGAGCAGCTTGAGGATCGCAAGAGAACGCTTGCGCGAGAGCGTGACATTGTGCAGCGGCTGCGAAGCCGCATTGAAGAGGTGACGGCTTTGCTTGATATACCCACTACCGCTGTTAACGCCACCATCAGCGGCGCCTCAACGCCGAATGCGCACAAAGAGAATAGAGAAAGAAGTGCAACAAGCCCGTTGTCGTCGGTTGTCTCGTCGACCGCACCAAAGCGCCGCGCCGCGGATGCGCTGTCGACCCGTGGTGAGTTGCAGGCGACGTCACCAAATGAAAGCGGGAAACAGCTGCAGAAGCGCATTGGAGACCTGCAGCGTGAGGTAGCTGCGACGCAGTCGGCCGCACAGACCCTCTATGCGAGGGAGGTGTTGGCGGTGCAGCAACGCGCACTGCGGCAGCACACGCAGCAGCTGTGCGGTGAGACGGAGATGTGGCAGCCCGTCATCAGCGAGGCCATCGCGATGCTGCATGAGTTACAGGCGTTTTCGAAGACCCAGGCGTGCAAGTACACTCCTCTTCTTTCTGTGCGCGGTAGCCGTTAGGCTTTCAAAACTTCTAATTTCATCTCTTTTTTTTTCTTGTTTTTTTTTTTTTTTTCAATTGGACATGCCTCCTCCAAGCTAGACTTTTTTCCCCCATTTTTTACATTCCACCTAGACTCTTCTGTCAATAAAAGAAAAAGAAGACGGAGAAAAAAGACACAAGCAGTGGAGAATACGGAAGCTGACAACTTTCTGTGCGAGAGCACGTACTATTCCTCTCTCTCTCCTAGCGCAACACAAATGATGTAAATATCTAAAATGTGTGCTTCATAAACTTCTGCCCATTTTTTTCAACGACACATCTCTCTCTGTCCCACCGCCTTGCTTTTTAATTGCGTAACTACTTTCTATTATTCTCTCTTTTCTAATGCACAGTTTCAGCTTTAGCAGCTCATCAACCGTCACACACAAACACACAAAAAGGAGATTCTCAGCATTCTGTCTTTCGCGTTTCCTCAAGCCGCAAATTTCCATACAACATTCCCAACAGCGCGCTTTTTATTTCTCAATCATGTCCGAGAACAACCACCACGACGAGCCGTGTATGGAGACAAAGATGAACCGCCTGGGCCGCTGCGCCAGCGAGCAGGCCGGCTTCATCAACTGCCCCATCTACCGCGGCTCGACCAACCTCTACAAGACTTTTGACGACGTCATGTCGCAGCGTGCCGAGTTCTGGTACGGCACCTTCGGCAACCCGACCGTGCGCAACCTCGAGAAGGCGTGGACGAACCTGACCGGGGGTGCCGGGACGGTGGTACTGTCGTCCGGCATGCAGGCCGTCGCCTACGCCCTCCTGGCGGTCCTCAACGCCGGCGACAACGTTCTCATGACCGACACGGCCTACCTGCCGACGCGCAACTTCTGCGATCAGTTCTTGGCCAAGAAGGGCATCTCCACCGTCTACTACGACCCGTGCGTGACGCCGGAGGAGCTGCGGGAGCTGCTGAGCAAGTACCCCAACACGACGGCGCTCTTCATGGAGTCGCCCGGGTCGCAGACCTTTGAGATCCAGGACGTGCCCGGGCTCTGCGCCGTCGCAAAGGAGTTTAACGTGGCGACGCTGATCGACAACACCTGGGCCACCCCGCTCTTCTTCGACGCCCACGGCAAGGGGTGCGACATTTCGATCGAGGCGGGCACCAAGTACCTGAGCGGGCACTCGGATCTGCTCATGGGGCTCATCTCCTCCAACGCGAAGTGGCACCCGAAGATGAAGGACCTGATGGGGCTCTTCCAGTCCACCCCGGGTGACGAGTCGTGCTTCTTGGCGCTGCGTGGCATGCGCACCATGTACCTGCGTCTGCGCGAGGCGGAGCGCCGCGGGCTGGAGATGGCGCGCTTCATGGCGGCCCGGCCGGAGGTGCTGAAGGTGCTGCACCCGGCGATGACGGACTGCCGCGGCAACGAGATCTGGAAGCGCGACTTCACCGGCTCGACGGGTGTCTTCTCGGTCATTCTGCTGCCCAAGTACACCGTCAAGGATGTGGAGCGGATGATGGACAATTACAAGCTTTTTGCCATGGGCTTCTCCTGGGGTGGATTTGAGAGCCTGGTGATGTACTACGACTGCACGCCGTATCGCACCGCCACCACGTTTGCTCCTGGCGGTCAGCTCGTGCGCTTCCAGATCGGCTTGGAGAGCATGGACGACCTGAAGCAGGACCTGATCCACGGCTTCAACCACCTGCGCGGTGAGGCCGCGGCCAGCAGCTAAACACTACTTGTGGCCCGCTGATAATTTTTAAAAAAAAAATATGAAAGATTTTTTTTCTCGTTTTCTTGTTTTTTTCTAGTTTTAAGGCGACGAGCGTCGTGGTGCATTGTCACATCCGCAGCTTGCGTTCAGACAGTCTCTTTTGCGACGTCTACCAAGAGGGTTGTTCTCGTTCTCGTTTCTGTTTTGCATCTTTTCCACAATCGTTTCTATTTTTTTTTAAAGCGTTGAAAGAGCAGAAATGCTGAAGCGAATCTTCGTTTTCTTTTCCGTTTTGAGTTGTGCTTTTTATGTGATAGCGGTGAGTTTGCTGTCTTTTTTTTTTCTGCATTTCTGTTCCCTCATTGATTGTGTTTTTGAAGTTTTTTTTTCCTTTATCACATCGTACTGCCCAAGCAAATGTACATCGTAACTATCTTGTTTTCTCTCTGCCGGCGCTCACACACACAGAAGCACGAACTGCAATAATTAAGGGAATGATGCACCTCCGTTTCTCAAACGACAACAACAAGGCGAGTGTTAATGTGTACGCACTTTCCACCACACACGCGCTGTCTTCGCTCCTCTACAGGTTTTCATTAAAGATGTAGATGTCTTTTTTTTTTCTAAACATTTCTTTCACTCTAGCGCACGCTAAAAGAAAACAAAAATTGGATTAAAGTAATGCACTTTACTGCTGTCCACAACCACAGTAAATATGCAGAAAAAAATATCATGATTCAAAACCTGTATTTCTTTTTTGTTCCGATTTAAGGACTTTTTAAATTAGAAAAAAATAATAACTAAGATTCTTACTGTACACTAACATTATAAGTGCAAGCTGTTGATCAAGGCACATCGTTGTTACTTTTGCTTTCTCATTTTCTCTTCGTCTCTCCTTTTTCACAGATAACGTTTTCTTTATGCGATGGTTAAAAACCGATTCTCCTTTCTCTTAAAATGTTGAATTTTTGTTTCTCCTTTTTCATTTAATCAAGTCGCGATACTTTTTCCGAACTGACTAAGCTCTGTTGTAGATGATCCCAATCGGTTTCGAATCTTGATGATATCGTTTTTTTTTTTAATTTTGATGATTAAACTCTTGTCCTACTTTCAAACAGATGACAACGACTGATGCAACGCGCATCTAAAATGCAAACAAACAAGAATTCAATGAAAAACGGTCAATTATGTTTAACGTGGTTGCCGACGGCTTTTTGTGCTGCCTTTAACAGTGCAAATTTTTGTTTTTCCGATCTTTTGAGTAATTGAGCTGCAGCTTCTATTTTATCATTGAGTGCCAGCTATTGAGTCTTTCGTAGCGCCTTCAACATCGTTCGGCAGCGCAGCCGCTGAACAAGGCAGCAAAAATGAGTTCTTTTTGGTTATATTGCTTTTGACTCTGTTTGACTTTAGTAACTGTACTTCTCCCTCGACTTTTTCTCTCTGCTTTCCTTATCACAATTGTCAAATACGATTATGATGCCTTGCTCTACATCGTTGTCATCTGGATGTACTTTCTTATCAATTTTTTTCACAGTAGCATACTTTAGAGCAAGATCACATCCAATCAAGAACATCAGCTCTCACACCAAGCCAAACCAAGTTGTGAGAGACAATAGCGTAGTATTAACTTTTGTAGGCACACACCCACACAAAATCAGAGTGTTTTATAAAGCTTCACCACACTAAAACTTAGCAAGTGGCTTTTTTTTGTTCCTCTTTACAAGCGACGCATACATCACCCGGTGAAAAAAAGAAAAGAAGAGACAATCTACTCTACCTTTTCAGGTTGTTGACGGTAAAAGCACTTGCTTTTGCATCTTCTTAACGCACAATAACTTAGTATAGTTAACTAGCTGTTTTTAGCAGATCCTCACCCGCACCTTTGCCACCCCCTTTCTACTTCTTGCTGCCAGACGAAGGGCTTTCCAAAAATCACGATAGACTTTTCCTCCCTTAAAAAAAAGAAAATACGTGTAATTTGAGAGGATTTCAGCCCTCAATCCATTTGCATCAGGCTATTCTCCACTTTGAGAAAACAGCGCCTGAAACGGACATTCCACTGAATTAGTAAAACAACAACAACAACAACAACAACACCAGCACGGCTGAAAGAAAGCAGAAATGCTGCGACGCGCGTTTACTCCGACTACCTGCGCCGCCGGCGTGCTCGGCACCGTCGTTGGCACGCAGGCTGAGGCGTCCGCCTCGTGCTTTTCCGTTGCCCACACCGTGACGGGCCGCACGGGTCTCGTCATGCACACCCCGAAGGCAGATGTTCAGATGGGCCGCTTCAACTTTATGGATCAGTACAACGAGTTCCGCAACCGCTCCGGACGTGTGCCGGACTATTACGTGGAGAAGTACCGTGACACGTACTGGCGCGTCGACGAGTACATCCGCCGCTCCGAGAACTACATCCAGTCGCAGGGCTTCTTCTACCTGCCAACGCTGGAGTTCCCGTGGTACAAGGGGTGCATGCCGCTGCTCTCGTCCTACCAGATCCGCGTGCACTACGGCCGCCACCACCGCGCCTACGTCGAGAAGCTGAACCAGCTGATCGAGGGAACGGACCTGTACGGCATGGAGCTAGATAGCATCATCGTAAAGAGCGCCAACGACGGCCGGCTCAAGGGTGTCTACAACAACGCCGCCCAGCACTTCAACCACAGCTTCTTCTGGAAGTGCATCCAGCCCTACGGCAGCAACATCCCGCCAGACCTGTCGGCCGCCGTGTGTGCGCAGTACGGCTCCGTCGAGAACCTGGAGCAGCAGTTCATCACGGCCGCGCAGAACCACTTTGGCAGCGGCTGGGTCTACTGGATCTACGACCGCAAGGCCGGCAAGTTCGATATCATTTCCTACAGCAATGCCGGATGCCCGCTGACGAACTACGACCACGTGCCGCTGCTGTGCGTGGATGTGTGGGAGCACGCGTACTACATCGACTACGAGAACCGCCGTCCGGAGTACCTGTCCAAGTACTTCGACGTCGTGGACTGGCACTGGGCTGAGCGCCACTGGAAGCGTGCCACCGGTCAGGAGTACCAGGAGATGAAGTTCTGGTAAGCCACCTGTGGAAAGCGGGGAAAAAAAAACGTGGTCGGGGGCGAGAATCTCGTTTTTTACCCTTTTCACGTTTTCAAGTTGCTTTCGCTCTTTTTTATTTTGTTTGTGTTCAGCTCCTTTTCTGCCTTTTCTCTGGGGCCTAGTTGGCGGCTGCTGGTGGATTCAACATTACGTTCCAGCTGTTTTTTTTTTTGGCTTCTCCGAGTATTCTCGAAATTTTGGAGGTCAATGACCTTCGCTTTTTGGCACTGTTACAACTTATCTTAACTTACCGCCACGTAAATGTGTTCTTTTTCTTCTTCTTCTTCGCCTTTGCTCGTGTATCTAGTTTAGAAACGACGGAAAGGAATTGTTGGTTGGGTTTTTGTGGCTTTCTGTCTTGCGTTTAACTTTGCGCTGTGCTTTGCGGTTGTCCCGTTTCGTAGTGTATCACTCAAGAAAAGAAAACAGAGGAACAGGGAAAGCTGTGTTTATACATATGAGAAGAGACACCGCTTCTACCTCTTTCTGGTCAAGGCGAACTAACATCGAGCAAACTCTTCACGTGGTGAAAAACTGGTACCATGGGAGGCTATGCAATGTGCCGACATTTTATTTTTCAATTTCACAACGGATAGGCTTCAAACTGAAGTAACAACTTTGTTTTTTCTTCAGTGTGTATTTCCTCTTAAAACGGAGCAGTATGTATTGGTGCGCGATGCTAGTCTTTTTTGGTCAAGCCAATGTCCATAAAACTTAGAGGCTGAACAAAGCCACAATGCATTCTTCCCTCATCATCATTTGCATCTCTTTCTTCAACTCCGTCCGTTTTGTTTTCATTAATCAATCCAACTTTTTATTTATTTTGCCTCACCTCGTTGGTACGTTACGTTCTAATTGTTTTTAGTAGCACGCTGCTTCGAGAATCAGCTCATCACACATCTGAAAAGGGACGCACTCAACGTGTCTCCTTTTTGTTTTCTCTTTCTATAGGATCTGCAATTAGTTTTAGCTCTCCTCTCTTCTTAGCGTCTGCTACAGACTCTTAGCGTAAAGTCGATAGAGAGGGATACTATTATAGAGAACAATTTTAAATTAGCTAGCGTAGTCATCAGCGTTCGATAGGGTCAGAAGTAGTCTCTCTTTGCCCAAACGAGCTTTTTTTTTTCGATCTTCAAATTAATTTAGGTTCTGCTTACCACTTGCGTTTCCACTGCTTGTTGACGTGCTGCGTGGACGCCTCATCGGATCTTCGCAATCTCCGCTGTTAGTTTCAACACTTTTTCTTTTTCCCTTACACCTTAGCGCATTGCTCATAGCAACCAACTCAACAGAAAGCACCCTGTAACAATGATGCGTCGTAGCTCTCTGCTTCTTAGCGGTGGCATGGTGGAGTACCACGAGTGGCACCTCCACGAGCCGCTGCTGCAAAACTACGAGGGTTGGCGTATTCTGGACAACCCCAAGTACGAGAACAAGTCGGACGCCTACATCTACGATTTCATGGGTAGCGTGCGTCACCTCGACCCCATCATCGACGACCCGCGCCTCACGCACAAGCAGCGTGTCTGCCGCCTCTACCGCTGGTCGCTGAAGGAGCTGCAGATGTGGATGATCCAGCTGAACGCGCACAAGTTCAACCTGGCCTACAAGGTGGTGCGCCGCCGCTTCGAGAAGTACCGCTACGTGACAGACCCCGCCACGTGTGATATGATGGTGCGTCAGACGCAGAAGTATCTGCGCGACAACGCCAACTTCCACTTCATGCGCCGCAACAACAGCTCGCCGTGGAGCACGTACACGCTGGCCAACCCGATGTTCCACCCGGACAACTCGCTCGTCTACGACCACTGGACGCACCCGGAGGTGATGTGGTACGACGACGCGAAGCTGCACCGCTGGACGGCGCAGCACCCGATGTACGCCGGCCCAGGTGAGGCGTCGGAGCGCTTCGGCGACATGGACGTCGCGCCGCACCTGCGCGGGCTCGTCTGGGTGATGTTCCTTGGCATGTACGCGTGGTGCTTCTACCAGCTGCTGGGTCTGCCCGGTCTGCGCGACGACCACCACTTTGAGCAGTGGTGCGATCAGTTCGATGAGAGCCTGAAGGGCGCCCTTTTCGCCGAGGAGCGCAATTCGCGCACGCGTGGCAGCATGATCGGCAAGGACTGGGACCGCGTCATGGGTGCTGTGTACGGTGTCCCGGGCTTCCACCTCAACGACCCTAACGCTGTCGACCCTAGCAACTACCCGAGCAAGTAAGCGAGGCAAGACTTTAGTTCTTTTTTTTTTTGTGTCGTCTTGAAATGTGAAGAAGAATGGATTTTTTGCGGCGCTGTGGTGGCTATGCGATAAGAGACAGCGGGTGCGATGCGTCTTTCTCGTTTAGTTGCCGCAAAAAAGCACTTCTCTTACTCTTTTTTTTTGCGTTTGTTTTGTTGTTTTGAAATTGTTTGTCGTGCTGTAGTGGGTAGTCTCTTTTTTTTCTGTGAATCTGAAGCCCATATTGCTGGCGTACCTGCCGTTGTGATCTTTTCGTTATTTCTGTAGCCTTTAGACTATGAATCAAATTGCAGAAAAAAAAAAGAAAGAAATATTTAGAACATTCAACTTCGGAACTGAAGCAAAAATGTGAGCGAATGTCGAAGATTTCCTCCTGCTCCTCTTAATTTAGACTCGCATGGTCTTCAGGCCGCGATCGATGTTTTGCCTTGGCAAGCAGCGACGGCAACGCTTCGTGTAGCTGAGACAAACTGCCGCGCAAACGGTGCCTTCAGTGTGTCGACAGCCAAAAGCGAAGTCGGAGCGGCCCTTGCTGGAGTCAAGACAAACTAGAATAATGTCATTTATTAGTTGCGCGTTGCACTCGCTGGACTGCAAGACTGCGTTTTCTCAACAAACCGCTTTAATGCACTGCGGAGTGACTTTCAAGGTATCGCTATGTGAACACCTTTTTCTTTCTGTCTTTGTCCTCACTGCCTCCTATTTTTTTTTTCTACATGTAAACTCATTATTGCCACCACGCCTGCTTTTGTATTTATTCTTTCCTCCTTCACACCTTTGGGATTGCTTACAGGTGTTCGCACAACGGAAATAAAGAGAAATTATCAACTGTTTCTCAACTTTCTCGTTAAAGGTTTTTTTTTTCTGTGCATCTCGTCCACCATTTTTCACTTCTTTTCTGGCAAATTTTCTTACCCCTTCCTGTCCGAATTTCGATTGCTTTTTAGCAACTTTCACTTCTTTTTACCTCGCAAAAAAAAAAAAAAAACAACTTTCTCATTTTTGCTCATTTGTTTTCTCTTTTTTCACTCACCCGCAGTTGATTGTACGCATACAACTTTAGATTGTCAGTTCTGACGTGTTTGGCTGAAAAAAAAATCATTCTCACACTTGTACCTCATCATTATTATTGTATTTTTACTCTCAAGCAGAAAGCAAAACTTCTTCACTGTTTTCACTAGATCCAGTAGATACGCATTTTTTTTTCAATTGTTGCTGGATTTCTTCTTGTTCATCTCCTCGAAGCCGTGAACAACAGAAGAAAAAGAGAGAAAAATTGGTGTCCTTAATTTTCACTAACTTTCTAGAACGAGGAGTAAGTTGCATACAAAGGAAAAAAAAAAACCCGTTCTTTTCTTTACACATCGATCACGAAAATGAGCAGCAACTACAGCGTCAGCACGAGCGAGAGCGGCTCCTTCTGCACTAACCCCGCATTCCATCACACCCACCCACGCAACGACGTACCAAACACCGCCGAGGCCGCAAAGCGCAGCCGCAACGCAGACGCCGCGGCAGAGTCCACCACACGCAATGACGTCACGCCCAAAAAGGCTTCCCAGTCGACCCGGGTCGCGGCCGCTGCGTCGAAGGAGTCGCCCTCCATGACCATCCGTCGTGTGCCGGTGGACTACTCCAAGCGCATGGAGGACCAGATGGCGCGCAGCAGTGCCCTGGAGCGCTACAAGATGCTCGTGAAGGCGAATCGTCTTGTGCCCAGCGAAGGTGAGGCAACCCCAACGCCGTCCAAACTGCAGGGCGCCAGCAGCGTGGGCGCCGCTGACGAGGGCGACGACGACGACGCCAATGCGATGTCGACGACGTGGCGCCGCAGCGACCAGCTGCCCTCGTACGTGCACCGCGAAGGCTCCGCTGTCAGCCAAACCGTCCTCAGCGACGTTTCCGACGATGACAACGACCGCGGTGACGAGGCGGCGGCGGCAGCGGCAGCGGATGCCGGTCGTGTCTCGCAGGGCCGCACGAGTGCCGATCCGCGCCAACCGCGCTCCCGCTCACGTGGGCAGCGGCAGGACCTGCGCAGACTTCCAGAGGAGGATGAGGAGGGGCAGCGCGCTCGCTCGTCGGTGTCGGATGTGTCCGTGTCCGTTTCGGTGGACCGCCCCGCCTACACGGCGCCATCGGCGACGAAGCCGCAGCGTGGGGTGACGGAGGTGCCGGCGCTCCACCTCCGCAACGCGCAGCAGCAGCAGCAGCAGCAGCCGGTCTCGGAAGTGAAGCCATTGCCTGCAAAAGAGACAAAGAGTTCTGCGACACCTGGAGGCGTTGGGAAGGAAGCCGACGACGCCGCTGCGACTACGGACTACGTCTCGCCGGAGCTGACGCAGCCGTTTGGCAGCGGCAGCAGCAACCTGAAGCCCCGCAACTCTCTCCGGCCTGGCTACGAGCCCGTGACGGAGCACAAGGGCGGCGCCTCCTTTACCCGCACCTCCTCCTTCTCCACAGATGGTCAGCAGCAGCTCACCCCACGACGTCAGCAACAGCAGCAGCCGCAGTCGGCCACGTCGCAGGTGCGCACGCGCAGTTCGGCGGCGCAGAGTCGCCAGGGCGTGGCTGCTACAGGCCCGTCCACGCCTCGCCGCACGAGCACTGCGAAGGCGCGCGCGGTAGATGCGCCGGTGGAAGAGAGTGTGCCCGCTCGTGCGATCCACGTGGACCCGACTCCTGTGCCGGAAGAAGAGACGGAGAAGGCAGCCGGCGGTGACAACGCAGCCGATGACGAGGCGCAGCACTGCCACCAGAGGTCGGAGGACGGTGTCGTGCCGCTGCCCGGCAGCAAGACAGCCTTCTGGCTCCGCCCGTCCACCGCCATGTACGAGATGACGACGAGCATCGCTGCCAAGCGCAAGGACCACTCCGAGACGGAAAGCTCCACCCGCACCAGCAGCCGACGTGCCAGCCACGCGCAGCGCCACGGCACCACGGCCGGCGGAGGCAGCGCCATGAACAGCCCCTGCGGGACACCGCGCGGGCACCACGAGGAAGCCCGCCCGCGGTTCTCCACGCACGTGTCGGCGGCAGACCGCAAGGTGTACGAGGAGGGCGGGGCAGCCGTGAGTGTGCCGCCCTCGTCCACCACCTACGATGCCATCTTCCACAACCGGCAGTCCGTCACGCAGCGCAGCTCGACGCGGCGCAGCCAGAAGGCCCCAGCTGCCGCAGCCACCACCGCCACTTCTTCGATTGCCTCCTCGACCCCGCAAGGAACACCACGGGGGACGTCGCAGCGGCGTGCTGCCCCGCGTGTGGGGGAGTTGGTGCGCAGCCCCAGCGCGCTCTCACGACTGAGCAGCAACCCGCCGCGTCCTACGGCAGCCGCGGACGGCAGTGAGGCCGAGACGGGGCGGGTGTCGACGCGCCAGCAGGACGCCATGTCGAAGCACTGCGCCCGCGTCGCGGCTGGCGAGACAGCACGCGCGGAGGAGGCGGCGGCGAAGTCGCTGCGCCCCACCGCTGCGGCGACCGGAGCGGAGGCAAAGGCGAAGAAAGCGAAGCGGACGCCTTCTGCGGCTGCCGCCACCACCACCACCATTACGGCCGCTGGCATCAACACGAGGGCCGGGGCTGCGGTCGAGGCACCCCGCAAGCGCACCGCTGCGCAGCCTGCCGCCGAGGCGGTGCACAAGAAGCTGGTGTACGAGACGGCGGAGGAGGACGAGGGCGATGGCCCGGTGCCGCAGACGGTGGTGCCGCAGTCGAGCAAGCGCCACGTCGTCCCTGCGCCGGCCGAGGCGAGGGAGGAGGAGGAGGAGGCGCTGGCGGCGTCGCCACCCACGACAATTCACGGCCGCCGCTCCGGCGGGGAGGTTACGCCGTCCAAGTCGCAACGCCGCGAGCACGACACGACGGCCTCCCCGCCCCGCGACGACGCCGACGCCAACGCAACGACGGCCGCGGCAGAGGCACGCTTTGCGGCGCAGGAGGCGGAGATGGCGCGCGAGAAGGAGGCCGCCCGCGCACGGCAGGCACGTGAGGCGCTCGAGAGCTGCCGGCTGGCCCGCCAGGCCCGCGTGGAGGCCGCGCGCACCACCCACGGCGTCGGCGCTGCTGCGGCCGTCTCGACGAATGAAGTGGTGGCGGCGATGCTGCAGGGCATCGTGCAGCAGACACGGCAGGTCCTGCCCTGTTTCCTGTGTGCCGAGCTGCAGTGCACGTCGGGCTACCGCGTGCACGTGGGCACCTGCCGCCCCGCGACGGAGGGGGTGCTGCGAGACTACTACACCACGGTGGCTGGCCTGGACGACATCCCTGCGGAGGTGCGGGAGCGGGTGGAGCGTGTGGCAGGGATGGAGGTGCCGCTGAGCAGTGCCGACGTCGCCGTCCGCGACGCTTTTGCAAAGGAGTGCTACCAGTGTGTCAAAAGTATGATGGTGCCGTGTCGCAAGTGTGGTACGAAGCTGCGCGTGCAAGACGTGAAGGAGCACGAGATGCTGTGCGGTCGCGCGTATTACCAGAACAGTCGCGCGGCTGAGCGCGTGCGTTCCGCAGTGGATCGCATTGAGCGCGGCGCGCAGGACCAGTAGTTTTTTTTTTTAAATTTTATTTCTCTTTTTTTTCTCTTTTATAGTTACACCAACATCGATTAGATTTCTTCTTTTCTTCTTTCAGATTCCATTTTACGTTTTTCTACACTTTTGTCTTCACTTGTACTTTATCTCACTTGTACTTCTTTGGTTGTCGCTCAACGCTCTCCAATCCTTGTACCGAAACCTATTACGTTTAAAAACAGACAAACAAACAAAACAAGAATTGTAGAAAAAATTGTTCGGAGACTTCCGCCTTTTTTTCTCTCATAGTCGTAAAGATGAAGCGCCTCTGCATGACGTGTTGCTGAGTGTGAGGAACAAAAAGAGCGAAAGAGAGACGACATCTGCTGTCTTTTCTCGCTGTTATTTGAATGATCAATTTCTGACCTTTAAAGCGATGCAGGTACGGTTGACAAGTGTCGTCTAGTTGTTTTGGCGTTTTGATAGTAGCATCAGTTTCCATTTTGTTGTGCTGAAAAAGAAGGACAAATTGTGGAGTCTGTGAGAGGCAATCGCACTTTTCAGCCGCATATATATATATATATATATATGATGCACTCCTTTCTCCACTGTTCTCAATTGTCTATCTTACTCAAACCCCTTCTCAACCCATTCATTAACTTTATCTCTTTCTGTAGTCAAAGGTGGCACCACTGGGTACTTTGCTCAACCGGAAATAGATCGGCCACGTTGTTCACCAAAGAAAGCCTCCTTAACGGGACAAGTTGGGCAATTTTGATAGATTTAGGTTTTGCAGTTGCATACCCTGATATCGAACAATAAAAACGACATTTTTTTTTTTTTACTGTATTGCTGGCAAATATCGCACACAAAGAAAACAGCACGTTCTACGAAAAAAAAAGTCACGTCATCATCGAACGAAATACGTACGCAGAGAATCGCGCACTCTTGTTTTTTTTTTTTGATTTCAGTACTTTTTTCGTTTTCCTTAGCCTATTATGTCGAGCGGCGATGGCGACCTCGTTGCGTCTCACTGCGCAAGTCTGATCACGACCTTCCAGCGCCTGGCACGCGATTTGTCGCTGCCGCAGATAGACCAGGAGCTTTACACGGACCTTTTTCTTCGCCCGCTGGAGGAGCAGCAGTGTCGCGATCGCGATGATTTCGCTGCCTCGTCCACCTCGCAGCCGGCGAGTTCCGCTTCAGACATGCAAGCGGAGGCACTCGTCTCCCTCGGCGGCAGCGAACTTGTGGTGAAGGCACTCAAGACGCACGAACAGCTGACCCTGCAGGTGCTGCAAGCCATCGCGCTGCGCGAAAACGTGATTGCGCGCATGTGGGCCTGCTGCGACACCTACGACGAGCGCTGCGCCTCCGCATCTGAAGAAGCGCGCTTCACCTTCTTGCATCTCTTACAGGAGCATCAGCTCGTGACGCTGCTCACGGTGGAGGCTGTCTTCGAGTGGCGGGAGGTGCTGACGAGGCCGTACCCCTTTCTCATGCGCAACGGCGACAACTACTTGACAAGCATCGTCAGCGACTGCGCTGCCTTTGACGGGCAGGCTCTCGTGCGGTCACTCACCAGCGTGCGCCTCCGACAGGACCCGCTCTGCGCCAAGGTGGATCTGAAGCGCATGCAGCGCCACCTCGAAGCGACGCGGCGCTCCCGCCTGATTACGACAGGGGCAATGTGGAGCGTCGGCCTGCAGCCACTGCAGCCCCTCCCTTCACGCACCCGCAGCGCCAGCGCAGGAGGCAGCCGGGGCAGCAGTCTCGCGACGCACAAGAGAAACAGCAGCGGTGTTTCCCCCGCCTCTGCGACAAAAGGCATGGCGGGCTCCGGGAAGCCGCCGTCCGCGGGCTCCGCAAACCCACTCCGCAGGCCGAGGGACAGGCGCTACTCCCATCTCTACGAAGGCACGCCAGACGACTTTGTCCGTCAGCTGGCGCTGCTCAGTGCGGCGCTGAGCGACCGACGACACCAAAAAGACGTGGCGACCTCACAACTCTCGACGCCAGCCGCCGCGCCGTCGTCGTCGTCCAAGTCGAGCGCGACGCGCCGCTTCAGCGCACCGCACCCGCCACCACGCAGTGACGTTGCCGAGTCGCGGCAGAAGCAGCACCGCCTCCTGACCGCAGCCCGCGTGCTGGCCAAGGAAGCGACGCTGCAGCGGCGGGTGGTGGAGGAGCTGTACGAGCTCGCCTACGCCAAGGAGCGCTTTGTGCCGCTGCTCGACATCCCACAGCTCTTCCACGAAGCCCCCGCCCCGCCCACCCAGAAAAGCCGCAGCAAGGGCGACAGTCACGACCCGGCGGATAGCTGGCCGCTGGAGCGGTCGCAGTGGACGACGTATGCGGCGGCGGCTAGTCGCGTGGACAGACTGGGGTGCATGTCGACAGCGCGCGAGGCACTGCAGGCAGCAAACTTGCTACCTGCTTGGCAGCGGCGGATGGGCAGGCGAGCGAGTGACTCCTCTGCGATCGATCCCAACCACTCCAAGAGCAGCCTCCTCTCCGCCTCTGGACCGCGTCACGGCCTGTACACGCCGCACAAGCCCGGGCACCTCAACACCGCCGCTGCGGCCACAACCAAGTCGCCCAGCTACTCCGACTCCTTCGAGCACACCAGCACGGCAAGCGCATCGGCGTCGGCTGCGGTGGCGGACTCCCGCCAGCCCGTGCGCGTGCCGTCGGCGTCGTCCAGCCTGACCACCTCGTCAGAGCGGTCGTCGTCGTCGTCGTCGTCGTCGAAGCACGCGAGTGCGATCAAGGGAGACACCTCTGCAGCGCAGGAGGAATCAGGGATGCAGCCGGCCGCCCCCGCAGCGGAGGGGTACTCGTCGTCCGACTTCGAGTCGGAGAGTGCTGCCAGCACCGCGAGCGACTCGCCACGTGCACCGTCGTCGGACAAAAAAGCGGACAACGACCAGCACGACCACTCCACTTCGAAACTGACGTCAGAGGTATCTGCGGAAAAGCACGCCATCAGCGGTGCTGTGGCGGTAAAGCCGATGACTCCTAAAGTGTCCGCGTCCTCGTCGTTTTCCTCCACGTCTTCCTCTGGCGCGGCCGGGTCGCAGCTGCCTTCGTTGGACGAGTTGCGGGAGCAGCTTCTGGCGGAGCACCGCACTAACTCCCGCTCTCAAAGCTACGTCCAGTGAGGAGGCGAGAGCGGGTAGCTTGAAAGGGCGAGGATGCTGCGCATTTGACATTTGAGCTGTTACTATTTTGTTCTTTAAAATTCATTTCTTTTCTCTTTCTCCCTTTCTAACCATTCTGTACCATTTTTGTACATTTGCTGACGGCATCACTCGAAGAGGGTTAAAAAAATAAATAAAACATGCGACAAGAGTTGCCAAGCGGAGATTCAGATGCACATCCACAGTTTCTATTCTGCTCGAACAGTAAACTCTGCTTTTTTTTTTTCAACTGCGCGCGGTTAAACAAAAGTTGTTGAGTGAAGTAGTGGCTGCACGATGTTTCTTCTTGCAGCAAGCCTGCTGCAGACTTTGATTCCGTCGTATCTACTTTGAATCTTCATCATCAGTGTAAAAGGAAAGAAGAACAGACAACCTCGTTTTGCAGCGCATCCGCCTTCCAAAAGCATGTGCTTTTTCCTGTCTTTGCCAGCAATGTTATCTTCTTCATGCGCACCAAACTTCCATTCTATTGCAATGCCTCTTTTCCTTTTTTTTTATTTATTTCGTCACTATGTACTCACAACAATGCCAATCTTTTCGCAACTCATCGCTGCCACCTTTTTTTTTTTTTTGCGTTAAATAAGTGTTTCTGTAGCAGGAAAAAAAAACTATTACCGCATTTCACAACTCTGAAAACAAAAATAAAATTTTGCTATTTAGCTGCCGTGCTGAAACTCAAACGCACACACAAAAAGACTTGAATCTGAGCTGTCAGCGTGTTTTGCCACCGTGCATAAAAAGAGAAAAAAGCAAAAATGGCCAACGACACCGCCTCCGAGCCCGGAAAGCCGGAGCAGCAGGAAATCGTCTTCCACTCCCTGCGCGATGACTCGCACAACGCGTTCGAGGAGGACAAGTACCACCGCGCACGCAACCATATCTCGGGTCTGGGCCACGTGAGTGCGAACGACGTTTTTAAGAACTACAGGCGGTCGTGGCTCGCCCCGTTCTTCGGCTCCAACGAGATCGAGCCCATCTTTGTGGAGGAGAAGACGCTGCACCCGTGCCAGATCTTCTCGCGCGACGTGCACCTCTGCCTAGAGAAATCGGAGAACAACTTTGGGTTGTGCCAGACGCGTGTGGCGGCCTTTCAGCACTGCCTTAGGGAGTTTTCCATGTAGACGCTTTTGAAGGTAAGGAGAGAGACAAAAACATGGAAAGCGTGTGTTTTTTTTTTTTTGCTCCTTTACTTATCTTTGTGATCGTTTTTGTTCCTCTCTTTTATTTTATTGTTTGCTATTTAAGTCCGCTTAGTGTATGCTGCGTTTCTGGGCAGCTTCTGCGTTTTTCTCTTCTTTGCGTTTTTTCTCTTTTTTGGTCTGATGAAGTTGTGCTGAGAGGTTTGTGGTTGTTGGTAGCTCTTTTTTGCTTTTGTTTGTAGTTTGTTCTGTAGGATACGCTGAGAAGCTTTTTTTTGTAGTAGGTTTGCTGTGTAG
Organism: Crithidia thermophila; assembly: GCA_030849055.1. Lineage (NCBI taxonomy): Eukaryota > Euglenozoa > Kinetoplastea > Trypanosomatida > Trypanosomatidae > Crithidia > Crithidia thermophila. The sequence continues at coordinate 16,931 of JASAOP010002634.1, read as the reverse complement.
AAAATATAGGGATACGTATTGCTATGCATGCTTTTCTAGTTTTTTTTTTATGAGAAAGAAAGGCCACTTGTGCAGTTGCGTTCGCAGACTAGCGTTAAAAAAACAAAACAAAACAAAACAAAACAAGTAAGCAGATGTTTTTTATTTGTTAAATTGGCAAGCTTCATTAGAACTGCTTCTTTTTTTTTTTTCCCTCCCACTAGTTGCGGCGCTGCGTGCACAAACTGTTTTTTTCTCGAAACTGTACATTACTATTCTATTGCGAAATAATACATTTTCTGCGCTTACTTTTCACTTTACGTATGAATGAGCATAAGACTGTTAGTATCGACTTTATGATGCGAAGGAAAAAAAAAAAGTACACGAGCGAAACACTTCTTGAATCAGCTGTCAGCCGTAGCCATTTTAAAAAAGAGGAGGCAAAAGCGGAATTTGTTTTTTGCTTGTAGCACCATCAAAAGGATTGATTCAAAGAGTCGTGCCTATTTTTCATGAGGTTTGAGCACGTTGCAGAACGTTGGGAACCATTTTCAGTGGCTACTTGAAAGGGTCTAAGTTTTTCTCTTTTTTTCGTTTGACTGTTTGTTTGCCTCAAAAATGCTTCCTTCACTTGATCGTCAACAAAATCTGCTCCTTCTTCTTTTATCTTCCCTCTTCTTTTTCTTAAATGCACTTTTAGGTTTTCCTCGCAGCTTCTCACTCGAAGCGCCGTGTCGCACACGCTACCACTGATCTCGGCATCTGAATTGTTCGCGTCTAGCAAAGCCGATACGTGCTAAAAAAAAAAAAAAAAACTATCAAACTAAAACCCTACTCGCAACTATCTTTCGCTTAAAAAGGTGTTTTGTTGAACTTTTTTTTTTGTTCTAGTATTCCTCCGGCAATGAATTTGCTGCAGGTGGTGCAAACCTCGTATGAGCCGGGCACCTACGTCATGGACGGGTGCCTGTGCAACGGCGGCTCCTCGCTCGCCCTCTCGCTCTCCACCCAGGCGATCCGTCTCTACGACACCCAAGGCGCCACCTTTCTCGCTGACATCAAAGAGCACACGCAGCCCATCCGTGACCTTGTCTCGACGCCGGCGCAGCCGAGCCTCCTCTATTCGTGCCAGCAGGACTGCGGCGTGATGGTTTCCGACCTGCGCCAGGCCAAGGCGGTGCACTTCCTCACCGACATGTGCAGCAGCGGCGCCACGTGCAGCAGCATCGGCATCGCACCCTCCGGCGGCGTGCTGGCGGTGGCGGCGGATCGCGACATTCACCTCGTCGACACCCGCACCTGGGCTTCCGTCAAGTGTCTGGAGCAGCTGCACGTGGACGAGATCTCGCGGCTGCGCTTTGTGGAGGAGCAGGTGCTCTGCTCCGCTGGGGAAGACCAGATGATCAACTTCCTCTCCACCGCCGACGGCGTCATCGACGATGATGTGCTGCTGCAGGCCGTCAACTGTGGCGAGGTCGTTTCCCGCATGACGTGCTTCCCCGAGGCGGGCGTTGTCGCGATGATCGGCACGTGCGAGAACGGCTACGTCTTCCCCTGCGACATTGAGCAGCGCGAAACCCGCTTCGCCCGGCCGAACTTCGACACCTACCTCGTCGACTGGTGCGTCGTGAGCGGGCAGCTGCACCTCGTGTCTGGTGTGCGGGACGAGAACGGCGACGCCGGGCCGCTGCAGGTGCTGAACTGGGCAACGCAGACCACGCAGGTGCTGCCGCGCGTGCACCAGGAAATCGGCCGCGTCGCCATCGGCTTCGGCAACCGCCTCATCACCGGCGGCGAGGACGGCATGCTGGTGTACTGGAAGGACGGCGAGGTGCTCCCATCGGAGGTGTCCACGTCGGTCGGCTCGAGCACCCACCACACCGGCGGTGGCAAGACGTGGGCAACGACAGCATCAAGTCGCACACACGAGGCGCCAGCCGGCGGTCGCGGACACGGAGCCGAGCGCGGCGGTCGTGGCGCTCGCGGCGGCTCGGGTGGTGGCGCACGCCGCTTTGGCCGAGGCAAGCCGTATTAAACAGTCACAACTACGCTGATAGTAGCTTCTGAGGGTTGAACAAGCTGCTACGTGGCACTTTGTGCTTCTGTATTGTCTCCGACAAAAAAAAAAAAAACGTTATGAAGCGAGACAAGGTCGGTAGCTGTTGCTGCCGTTGTGTGGCGTTGCCGCATCTTAGCCCCCAATGGCGGGAATAAATTGCTTTGTTGTTCGTTATTTGTTTTGTTCCTTTCTAATCACGTTTAATTACTCCTGCTGATCAGCTTCATCGCAACTGCTTTATGGTTGCTGAATCACCAGTGCTAAGAAGACACACACGAATAATCAATAAAAAAACGGTTATGCCTATAAGAGATGCGTTTTTGAAAGCGGTCTTCAAATTTGAACTGTAAAAAAAAAGGGTATCACGCACATTGAATATGTTTTGATAGCGTCACATAATAGCATGGCACCTTAAGGACCAGCGAGACTGCAAGATATTTGCAGAGTTCATCCTTCATTTTTTCTGTGAAATGAACGGATTACAAAGAGTTAACATGCTCTCACTCTGTGCTTTGTAATTGAAGCTGCGTCTCTTTCACCTTGACTACTTGCTCCTCTTTTTACCTTAAAAAAAAAAATGGCTCAATCAGCTACTACACACACAGCACTCGAGAAAACAGACTATCAGAAATACACTTGGAATTACTCTCGTTGCGTACAATTCTTTTTTGTTATCGTTCTGTTTCTTTTCTTCTCAAAACAAGAAATGTCCGTCACCTTTTCTCTCAACACGGAAAATGCCCACAAAGACACTTCGTCTGGCAGCCCCGGCGTGTCACTGTTTAATGTAGACGTCACCGACTCAGGCAAGTCAATGCCATCTTCCTTTCCCTCCACCGCGGCCAGCGCGCCAGTGTTGATTGTGAACACAGCAAACGCAAACGACAGCGCAACATACGCGCCTGCACATCCCGCCTCACACGAGTCGGCCAGCTTGGTGGGAAGTGCGAGGGCTGGCCGCTCCGGCACGCCAACCTCGACCCGCAGCGCTCGCAAACCTGCCGTGCTTTCCCTCTCCGTGCAGTCGCTGGACATCGACGACGCGGACCTTGTGCCGCCTCAGGCAGCACCGGCGGCTAGCGTGGGCGTCCCCACGACCGCTGCCACGCCGTCCACTCCACCATCACGCGACAAAGCGGACGTCTCCGTTATCAGCCCAATTCCAGCCGACCCTGCTGCAGCTGTCGGGTACACGACACCAACAGCAGACACAGCGACATCTGCAGGCGTCTCTTCGACTGGCCCGCCGCGGGGGAAGACCATCACCACCGCGCACGCGACAGCCTCCGGCACGTCGGTACCGATGCTCCAACTCCCCATCAAAGCCTGCAAGGATGAGGTGACGCCGGTGAAGACGCTCTACTCGCGGCTGTTTCGCGAGGCGCAGCTCCGGGAACAGCGGCAGGCGCAGGCGCAGCGAAAGCAGCGGGCGGCGCAGAAGGCGGAGGAGAAAGAGGCGTGCACTTTTCACCCGCAGGGAGCGGAGGCGTTTGGCAAGACACACAACACCGCAGCCGAAAGCGACTCTGTCAGCGGCAATCGACTTCCTACGCGCGCGTCCGCGCACCCCATGCCGTCCAATGACTCGCACTACCGCACCACCAAATCACAGGAGGCAAAACACGCGGACGTAGTGGAGAAGCCGCGTGGTCGCAGCCGCAGCAGATCGACGCAAAACGAGGGCGACGCGGAGACGGCGGCGTGTGAGCGGCTCTACAGGAACGCAGAGCAAAACGAGCGGCGGGAGCGGCGGCTGCGGCAGCTGCGCGAGGCCCAAGAGGAGGAGTTCCACAACATTTGTACTTTCCAGCCCTGCGTGTCGCCGCCGAGCGCGCGGCGGCACCGCAGCGTCAGCGCTGGCCATCCGAGTCAGAAAGGGGCGAGTGAGTCGCGCCTCAGCGCGGATGAGGACTTGGAGGACAGCAAGGATGCCGCCAACGCCACCTCCGTGAGCAGGTCAGGGACGTCGCCACGCCGACTGTCTCGATCTTGGGAGCACTTTCTGGCGGACCAGGCGGAGCACCAGGCCCTGCAGGAGCGCCGCCTCGACGAGCTCAAAAAGAGGGCCGCTGAGGAGGACCACGCCAAACTCTTTACGGGCGTCCCTCGATCGAAGGCCAGCCTCCACCTCCGCACCTACCTGGAGAAGAAGAAAGGCTACAAGGGCCCCATTGAAGGGTGGACGGAGCGCTTCGACCACTACATGAAAGTCAAGCAGGAGGCAGAGGCGCAGTCCCCCTACAAGGCCGCCACGACGCATGCTTGTGGCTCCGTCTCGCCATCTCGCAAGGCTGCAGCGGACGGAAGCGAAAGTGCCAATGGCGCGTCTGCGCGCAGCCCAAGTGTGTTTCATCGTCTCTACCACGACAGTGACGAGCGCGAGGCCATGCGGGAGTTGATCCGGCTGATGCGGGAACAGCACGAGCAGGCGGAGCTGTACAAGCCCAACGCCCATCCCGCCACAACCGGTGACGGCGACGCGACGACGTCTCCTCGCAAGGACAACGGCAGCGCCAGCCGGACGCCACGCAGCGGCGCTTCTCGGCGTTCCCCACCGTCAGCGGGACATGTGGACGCGGCTCGTGCGACGGCGGCTGCGGTGGCGCTGGCGGCGGCCGGAGGCGAAGACGCAGCGCAGAATGGATCGTCGCCACGCACGTCTTCGCCGCCGCCACCGCCGCCACACAAGGATGCGCCGTCGATTTTCGACACGCTCTACGCCGAAACGGAGCAGCTGCAGCGACGTCGCGAGCTGCGCCACCTGCAGGCGCAGAACACCGCCGAAGTTTATCCTTTCCACCCGCACCTCAGCAAGCACAGCAGGGAGCTGGCCAAGGAGGCGGCGCGGCAGAAGGCGAAGGGGCAACACACGGAGAGCGTGCGTGAGCGACGCGCGCGGGAGGCGGCGCAGATCGCAGCTCAGGAGGCGGCACGCCGTGGTCGGGTGCAGTTCCGCTACGACACCTTCGCGCAGCGGCAGACGGAGCGGGACCGCAGACGAGAGGATGAGCTGCTCCACGTGCTGCTGCACGAGCGCCACGCCGACCTCGAGGCCTGCCGCTTCCGCCCCGCCATCTCCGCCGTGACGGAGGCTATTGTCGAGGGCAACAAGAACTACACGCAGGTGATCGACGACCCCGCCGTTGCGCACAGCCTCGCCACGCGAAGGGCGTCGAAGTCTGCTTCTGTGTCTGCCGGTAGAGACGCCACAACAGGCGCACCAGCCGCAGCGGTGGAAAATGCGTCCAATTCATCTGCACGCGGAGGTGCAGTGCCCTTGTCCACACCAGGAGGGTTGACACGTAGGAGTCAAGGAAAGCCACCGACGACGGCCATCGAGGCACTGGCAGCGGAGAGCGATGACGTCGAGGAAGACTACGGCGCCCCTGCACACACGCACAGCGCTGCATCTTCGGTCTCGACGGACAAAAGGCTTCGCCGACCATCAGCGCAAAAGCAGCAGGGCAACGAACGCTCGCAGCCGCCAGTGGACTCGAGCCATCACGCAGCCGTACGTGATAGCGGTGCTATTGCTGCTAGTGCTGATGGTGGTATTAGTGCCGAGCGGCAAAGCGACGCAGTCGACGGTGCTGATACCGTGCACATTGCGGGTGCGGCATCCTCTGAGTACCTTCGGCAGCTCGAGTCTGAGCTGCAGGACGCTCTGCGGGATTGGTCTCAATGCGTATAGACGTGGCGCAAAGCCTTCATACAAAGATGAAAGAAATGGTTTGACTGTCATAAAAAAAAAAAAAAGATATCCTTTTTATTGACTTCGCGAAGACACTGATTTCGGTGCCGGCTCTTCAAGCGTGTGGCTGTTTAAAATGTCAAAAAGAAAACGTTTTTTCTTTATTTTAGCGCGTTGCCTATGCTTTGTCTCCTTCTCAGTGACAAGCTTTCTCTTCTTTCTATTCTATTATAAGCTCTTCTTTTATCCATTTTGTTTTGTTTGCTACCTATTGAAAAGAAAATTAGTCTTTCTTGTATTCGATCGTCGAGAATTTTACAATTGCTTAGCACTTTTCCACTTTCTTTTTTTTTTTTCGAGTGTTGTTGTTGTTTGCGATTAGCTGCCTTGAATTGTTGTACTTGCATGAGTAGTGCATCTCATTGATTACGGCGATTTACGAGGAAAATAACCAAATAAACCCCGCGCCTTTTTTTTTCCCGGAAAGGAAGGAGAAAAAGCAAATGCGCACCACTAGTCGCCACATTGAAAGGTTAGTGGTTATTGACGAGGAAGGAAGAAATAGAATAATCAAACGGACGTCGATGCTGCATGACCGTTACTGCCTACCATTTTCACTTTCCCTGTCTTCTCACTTGAAAAACCTTATTGATTCTATTGTTGTTTTGTAAATTAAAGGAAATCACCCTCACAGGGCTACGTTGTTGCGAGTCGCGCAAACCTTTTTTGTAATCGTTGTGTGTAATTTTTTTTTTTTTTTAGTTGCCCCACTCGTGCTTCCCCGGTTTTGTCTTGGAAAGGAAACCAAACAAACAAAAAAGCAGAGAAACAAAACAAGCGGAGGAATACTTTTATTCATCAAATGACGGCCAGTGTTGCCAGTCCTGGCTCGTGGCGGCGGCGCTCCACGAAGGAGTTTACCGTTCTGTCCCTCTTCATCGCCCTCGTCGTCTTTCTTGTTCACCAGACCACGCTGAGCCGCGAGAACGCCGACCTGCCGATGGACCGTGTTGTGGCTGATCTTGAGACTCACTGCCCCTCCTCCGCGGCTAGCAGCGGTACCGACAGTGTCGTAACGCACCTACCCCCAGCGTTCTTCGGACTTGGCGTTTGGGTGGACTCGCCAGAGCTGCTGCCTGGCGTGCACGCCGCGCTGGATCTGATGAAGGCGCGACTGCTCGGAGCGGGCAGAAATGAGGGCGACAACGCTTTCATCAGTGCAGCCACGTTTCCCCCTGCTACTCACAGCCTCCACTCCTTCGTTCGATTGCAGTCGAAAAAGCGCGACGCAGCGGTGGCAGAGTTAGTCGCTGACGCCCACCGCGCTGGTGGCGTGAATGCGGAGGAGGTGACGCGCAAGCTGGAATTGCTGGCGAGTCAGCAGCAGCTGGGCATGCCAACCATGAAGCACGCCTTCTTGCCACAGATTGGACAGGAGGTGGAGCTGCACGGTCTTTCGCTGTTCAGCGTGCCGGCGGAGGCTCTGCCGGAAGGGTCGAGGGTGCAGTGCTTCGTTGCCGGTGTGCGGCAGGCCTACTGCGTCTTCCCACTCGTCACAACAGAAAAAGCTTCTTCCGGCGAGGACGCGGAAACGGAGGCGGGGCCGGAGACGGAGAATGCCGCCAATTTCACTGCAGAGGTGGAGACTGCTGCCAAAACGTCTCCTGCTGCTGCTCGTAAAGCGACAACGGCGTACACGACACACGCTGACTCGCTCGAGGGCGAGGTGCGGGCAGCGCTGCTGTCTGTCATGACCCGACAAATGGGTCTCCGCTCCTTCAAACCTGCGGACGTCGCGGCGTGGAAGGCGCAGCGCGAGCACGATGGCTGCGTCTACACCATCGCCTCCGTCAAGAGCACGCTGCGCTCCATCGAAGCGAACACGAACATGGTCATCCCCCTTAATACGCGGCACATGTTTGCCGATCTAGAGCGCCACATCGCGTCGAAGGCCTTTGTGCGAGCGGCGCGCGCTGCGGACGATCTGCAGTTTCACCCGTCGCTCACTCCGCAGCTGTACATCCCGTGGGACCACTCCGTCGTCTCGCAGCTTGTGATTTTGCTTCCCATGGTCTCCTGCACCATCCTGGCGCTGCGTTTCGTTGTCGATGAGCGCAGACTGGCACGTGCGCGCAAAGCGCAGGCCGTGACGGCTGAGAAAAAAGAACAATAGCGTCGAGTTGATATCTTGGATGGTTTGCCGCTCTCCAACCGGCTTGCTGAAGCGGCGGCGAGAGCGGTCTTTTCTTTCAAAACTGATTGTTCTGTAGTCTCGCTCCTCACTTTTAGACGAAAAGCTCATCGTTTTGCTCTCTCTCTCTTATGTGTACATTTATTGCACTCTGCGCAACAGAGTTACATAAGCAAAAAAAAAAAAGAAAGAAAAAAAAGGTGATGAAGTTTTTGCTTTTCGTTTCATTGTTCACATCTACGTTCCAATGCTGTTGTGATGGAACGTTCACCTGAAAAGTGCTTTCTTCTGTTCTCGTAGAAAGCAGGCATGTGGCTGCGTTTGTGAATCGTATGTTTAAGGATCTTCCTTTCAATTTCATAGTTTTCTTTTGTGTAGTCAAGCGTAGAATTCTCCGTGTCATCTTTTCTCCTCCTTCTCCTCACAATTTTTGTTTTGGGCTCTCAAAACACATCTCTGCACTTTTCGTTTTGTTTTCAGAACTCTTACGAAAGTACTCAAGCTTTTTCCTTTTTGTATTCCTTTAAGAGTCACAGTGCGTTGCTACGTCGAGATCTGCCTTTTTTTTTCTCTCCTTGTTCTTTTCCTCTCTTTTGAGAACACGCACTGCCTGCTCGCACAAGCGCAATGGACGCCAACGCACGTGCACAGCCGGCGGTGCAGGTTGGCGCGACCTCCGTCATTGCACGGATGCTGTCCCGCAACCCACCCGCGCACCGCCACTCCGGCATCTCGTCGTCGTACAACTCCACCGCGGCCGCCGTCAGCTCCGCCGAAACGCGGCGCCCCTCGCACAGTCACCACGGCAGAGAAAGCGATGACACGCACAGCAGCGCGGAGGGCGACGACGACGGCGCCACCCACGAGCCCCGCGACGCCGCCGCCGTCGCGCCGACGTACCACCGCATCATGATTGATGGTGACGAGGGCGACAAGGACTACCTGAAGTGTGTCGGCATTATTGCCAACATTATCCAAGCGCGCCAGGTGTACAAGAGCATCGACAAGGGGCAGAAGGAGGCGCCGCTGACGGCCGAGGAGGTGGAGCAGCGCTTCCAGGCCGCAATGCAGCCGTCATCGTCCTCTGGTCCAACACTTGAGGGGGCGGAGGGGACGGGGTTGTCACAGTCGCCCCTCGCACCACCACCACCATCAACGGCAGCAGCGCAGCATGCGCCGTCATCACCGTCGCCGCTGCCGCCGTCGGGCAGCTCCGCCTCCGCCAGCTTGGATGTCCTGATGGGACTCGCCTTCAAAACAGGCGTCTTCACCGTCAGCGGGATGCGCACCCGCGTTGTCTCGTGGGAGCATTACGTCAAGGACATTCGTGCTGTCTACGGGGCCATCGAGAATGGGCCGTGCCTCTCCACCGGCCGCATGCGGGTCACCGCCATTGCCGAAAAATTCCGACTCTACTCGCTGCTGAACCAGGAAATCGAGGGCGGCTGCGACGAGATGTACCGCGACGGCGGCGTCTATGCGCCGTGCACGCGCGTTGACAACAACGTCAACCTCCACACCTCCGTCGTCGCGCCGGTGCTGCTAGACTACGTCGTGACGACCGCGATGGAGCAGCCGCGGATGCCGCTGTACGTGGACGAGGCGACGCAGCAGCTGGTGACGCTGGCCGCCTACCTCGAGGCCGGCGGCGTGCAGGATCCACGCGAGCTCACGGTGGAGGGTCTCGGCCTGCACCCGACGCTCTACCGCAACAAGTACCTCCCGTACGACATGTTCGACGCCAAGCTGAACCCGGCCGGTGAGTTCGGCGCGACGCTGCTGCAGGCGGTGCTCTCCACCGATGGCCCGAACCAGGGCGACCTCTGCGGTGTGCTGCTGCGCGCGGAGCTGGAGCGGCGCGAGTACCAGAAGAAGCAGATCACGGCGGCCGAGATGGCGCTCGAAGTGTTCGGCTACCACCCGGACGAGCTGCCTCGCCTCGCTGCGTGGGCGCGGCGGCAGGGCTTCAACAAGTTCTCGCGCAATCGCTGGGTGCTGGCGATTCAGCGACAGCGGCCGTCCACACGCGGGCCCAACCAGCTGCCCGCCCAGTGCAAGACGATCGGCGACAAGTTGCGCAACCTCTTCCGCCCGCTCTTCATGGCGACGCTGTGCCCCAACGACCCGCAGTGGGCCGACGTGGCGCAGCTGCTGGCGAACACCGGCGCTGTCAGCATCTACACCCACAACGTTGTGCGGACAGAGAACTTCAGCACGGTGGAGGTCGATCCCGACACGGTGCCGTGGAGCGGCGCGGTGATCAACGTGCCCGGGCAAGCCGAGAAGCGCAACGGCGGCTGCAGCGACTACTACTTCTTTTACTACGTTTGGGCCAACCTGACCTCGCTGAATGCGCTGCGCACACGCCTGGGCCTCAACACGCTCCTCTTTGCGCCGTCCGTGCACGAGCAGGCGCCCGCCTACGACCAGCTCGTCTGCTCCTTTCTCCTTGGCGACGTCGTGCACAACGTCAGCTCGCTCGCGAAGAGCTGGATCATGCAGTTCCTGTACATGTACTGCCGCATCGGCATCGTGCTGTCCCCGCTGCGTGACAACGCGCTCAGCACCGCCTACTTCGACAACCCTTTCCTCAAATACTTCCACCAAGGCATGCGCGTCTCCATCAGCACCTCCGACCCGCTATACTTTCACCACAACGAGGCCCAGCCGCTCATGGAGGAGTACGCGACGCTGAGCAAGTTGTGCTCCCTCTCTCCGATGGACACGATGGAGCTGGCGCGCAACAGCGTCCTCAACAGCAGCTTCCCGGACGAGATGAAGCAGGAGTGGCTCGGGCAGCACTTTGCCCCGCTCGGCGCGGAGGGCAACGACCTGCGGCGGTGCGGCGTGTGCGAGTACCGCCTCCAGTTCCGCCACGAGACGCTGGCGCATGAGGAGGAGCTGCTGAACCAGCTGCTGGAGAAGGCCGGCATCAAGGCCCCCGGTGGCGCCGCCGGCGGCGAGGGCGACGGCAGCCACCCCCTCTCCATCCACCTTATCCCGTACGCGCAGTCGGTGCTCGTCTCCGATCTCGTGCAGCAGTCCCGCCACCACTCGCGCCGCATGAACTACACCGATCAGCGCATCGAGTACCCGCGCATCGACATCTACTACGGCGGCCACCGGCAGGGTCTGGCGACGGACGCGGTGGTGGCGCTGCGGCAGGCCATCGGGATGCGTCGCAAGTACGCCGGCAACGTCAACCACACCGCCGCCGACACAAACGTGCGCGTCGAGGACGTCTTCAGCACGACGCACCAGTTTGACGAGGCGCAGTGGGAGTACAACACGTACTACGGGGTGTGCATCCTCTCGCTGCGTGGCAAGACGCCGTCGTGGCCGACCTTCCTGCCCACCATCACGGAGTTTATACGCGACATGGCCACGATGCGGCAGGTCGCCAGCTCCGTCGCACTGCAGCGCCTGGCGACGCACCGGCTGAACCTGCTAGAGCAGAAGTTTCTCCTGCACCTCTCCATGAACTTGTCGAACGAGGCGGGCAAGCGGGAGGAGAAGGAGTGGAACAACCGCGACTTTTTCACGGCCTACAAGGTCGACACGAACGTGCACACCGACGCCGGCTCGAATGCGCGCACGCTGCTCGAGTTCTTCACGGACAAGGCGCTGAACCACAGCGAGGACGTCGTCTTCGAGCGCCACCACCACCCCGTCACGCTGAAGGAGCTGCTGAGGGAGTACGAGATCGACGTGCACCACATCACCGTCGATGAGCTGCATCACCACCTCAACACCCACCCCGACCTGCGCGGCATTTTCCTCTCGCCCTTCAACTTCATGCAGGGCCGTTACTTTGCGGAGCTGACGAAACGCACGCTGGACATCTACGAGGAGGATGCCTACAGCTTCGCCGAAAACCGGCTGAGCATCACTGGGGCATCGGAGCAGGAGTGGTACGACCTCGCCCACTGGTTCGACTGCTACGGCATGGCGAGCTCCCGCAGCCGCTGGATGGTGTGTCTGCCGTGGCAGTACCGCCGCCTGCGTCGCAGCGGCATCCTCAAGAACTTCGGCGAGTTCCTCGACCACGTCTTCCACCCCCTGTGGGAGGTGAGCCTGCACCCGGCCAAGGACACAAAGTTCCACTACCTGCTCGCGCACATCTCGGGCTTCGACTGCATCGCGGACGAGTCGAAGATCGACCTGCCGCTGACCGACGTCTCGCCCCACGACTGGACGAGCGATCTGAACCCGCCGTACAGCTACTACATGTACTACATGTGGGCCAACATCACCACCCTCAACGAGTTCCGCGCGTCGCGTGGGCTCAGCACCTTCACCCTGCGCCCGCAGTGCGGCGAGCGGGGCGGGATGGACCACCTTGTCACGGGCTTCTGCCTCGCCAACAGCATCAACCACGGCGTCACCCTCGCGCGGCACCCGGTGCTGGAGTACATGTGGTACATCGCGCAGGTGGGCGTCGCCATGTCGCCGCTGAGCAACACCGCCGGCGCCTCCGCGTACCTCGAGAACCCGTTTCCCGTCTTCTTCCACCGCGGGCTGAACGTGAGCCTGGCGACGAACCAGCCGCTGTACTTCCACTTCACGCGCGAGCCCCTCGTCGAGGAGTACTCGATCGCGGCGAAGCTGTGGAAGTTCGAGCTGAACGACCTGTCCGAGATCGCGCGCAACAGCGTGCTGCAAAGCGGGTTTCCGGCGGCGTGGAAGGAGAACGCGCTCGGGCCGCGCTACCAACTCCGCTCCACGCTGGGCAACGACGTGCGCCGCAGCCGCGTGTCCGACATCCGCGTCGCCTACCGCTACGAGGTCTACCACACGGAGCTGAACTTTCTGGACGAGCAGCTGGCGGTGTCGGCGCCAAGCTTCATGCCAGCGAGTACTTCCGCAGCGGACGAGAGCCGGGCCGGCAACGCCTCCAGCTCGAACTCTTCACCGACGGGGCAGGGCGGGGCAGCGCAGCGGATGCCGCGTGCGATGAAGCCGCTCGAGGAAGAGTTGGCCATCTGCGGCGACGCTGCCGTCAGCACGCTCTGGCAAGGGGCGTCGGGTGGCGCTGCCTCGTCGGGTCTGCGGCTGGACAGTGCTGCGCTTGGCCTGACGGGCGGCGATGGCCGTCTCTCTGCCCCGCCGACAACGGTGGGTGGCGCGGGGACGCTGGAGTCACGTGCGGAGCAGCTGCGGCGCGAAATTCAGCAGCTCGACGCGGAGCTGACTCGCCTGCGCGCTGTGTCGGTGCAGGTGGCTGGGCAGAACAACTCAATCGCCACGCAGGTCAACGCCATCCGGGAGCGCCTGCAGACCGAGGGGCTGTCCATTCTCGGCGGCTTGCAGCACTCTGACGAGAGCGCGAGTGGCGGTGAGAGCGCCGAGGAATTCGCGGAAAAGGATTAAGCTACGAGAAAGAAAAAATAACAGTAGGGTTTGCGTGGGCTTTGCTTTTGTCGCTTTTCACATTGTCGGAGCTGTGTCCGTGCCAAATTTGACGCCGTTCTGAATTACCATTTGTGCTTGTGTGTGGTGTGATCGACTGCTTCATTTTTTTTTTTTTTTACGATGTATAAAAGCTTTGAACTGTTTATTCTGGTCTCGGCCGCAATTTAAATGAAAACCGGACGGCACCGCCAAACTATGCCGGATGTATCTCAGCAATTATTTTGCAACGCTTAAAACAAAACAAAAGAAGAATCATTCGATTAAAAAAAGAAAGTTGAGGTGCATGCACCGCCGGACGTTAGTGTTGAATTGACTGATAGTAATGGGGTGTTCAAGAAGTGGATCGCTCGAGGCTAGGAAGAACTTTGCTGAAAAGCGCGATGTATTCAAAAAAAAAAAAATTGAGTGCTTCTATGTTACGTTTCCCCACTTCAACTTGATTTTCACCTTTACACTTGCTGATACAGTGCACAATATTCAATCAAAACGAAAACATCTTTTACATTTTATGAAGGGTTGAAAGGACACCTGAAAAGCCCTTGACTTCTCTTTATCTGCAAGCACACTTTTTGACGGATATAGGTTTTCTTTTGTCTCAGAGAAAAGCGGCAAAGAAAGGCGTCTTCTCTGCGAATTGTACGGTATCGCACAAAAGCGTGCGCTTGCACAAAAATTAGTTGATCCACCAGACGAAGAGTTGTATTACCCAATATTCTCGAACCTTTTTGCTTTTTTTTTTTCCTAGCCACGCTGCAACCCTTTCTCTTTTGATACATTAGGTGTTCTTTTGAAAGAGCCTTACTTCAGGCGGAGCCATTTTGCTTGAAAACGCGTATTTTCCTCAACGCGCCCTGACTTTTTTTTTTCTCTCCTTATTATCTCTTTCCAGACTATCAGTGACCTTAATTTGCTTTCCACAGCACTTCCACATATATATTTGTGTACTTTTTTTCTATTCTTATTATCATTTTTGATCTTTGCGGCACGTATTTTGGTGTTTTCTCTCTCTTTCTTATTTATCGCGTCACAACCCACTGTTTACTGCCCAAAGATTGTCATAGACGTTTCTAACCATACAATAGTCCGCAGCACTTCTCCGCCGGCGGACGAAGCAGTGCGCCTCCTATTTCTGTTTTGCTATCTTTCTTATTTTTCTCGCTTAGTTCATTATCATCATGCCACCGGAGCTGCGCAACAGGGCGGCGTCGGTGGAGCGGGCAGAGGTCGACATGGACCTTCTCGAACCGAAACGCTCCATGTCCGTGCAGGACATGATCTACGGCCAGGTCGAGCTGCCGCCCGTCATCCGACTTCTTACCGACTCCCCCGTGGTCCAGCGTCTGCGCGACTTGAAGCAGCTGGGCAACTCTTACTACGTGTACCCCGGTGCCACGCACAGCCGCTTCGAGCACTCTTTAGGGGTGTGCTACCTCGCCATGGACCTGTACCGCAGCATCATCGACAGCCACCGCGAGGACCACCGCAACTTCGGTGTGCCCGAGATTGCGCGGATGTCACGCGAGTCGGTGCACAAGGACATGCAGTGCATCGGCATTGCCGGCCTCTGCCACGACCTCGGCCACGGCCCGCTGTCGCACATGTTTGAATCTTTTGTGCGCTCTGCAGCTGGGGAGAACGACCCGCTGTCAAACTGGTCGCACGAGCAGGCGAGCATCCTCTTGCTGCGCAAACTGTGGTACGACAACAACGATGCTTTGGTGGCGCTCGGCTTCACCGATACGGACCTGCGCTTTGTGGAGCTGCTGATTAACGGCCTGCGTCCTGGCAAGCCGTGGCCGACGGATGTAGGGCGGGAGAGCTGGGCCCGCTTCACGACGGAGATTGTGGCCAACAAGCGGAACGGGCTCGATGTGGACAAGATCGACTACATCCAGCGGGACTCCGTCGCGTGCCTCGGCACCCCCACCTTTGTCTCCATGCGCCGTCTCTTTCAGGGTGCTCGTGTCGTCGTGAATGAGCAGGGCGAGACCTCCATTGGGTTTCCCGACAAGCTGGACGGCGTGATTGAGGAGATCTTCCTCGCACGCGCGCACCTGCACCGCATTGTCTACCAGCACCGCGTAACGAAGATCATAGATTTAATGACCCTCGACGCCCTGCGCGCGGCTGGCAACGTCTTCATGGTGACCAACGGCGCTGGCGAGCAGCTGCCGCTGCGTGCGTGCCCGCTGCACCCCGACTTCTACGTCCACGCGAGTGACTGGATCGTGCTGGCGATTCTGCACAGCAGCGAGGAGAAGCTGGCGGCGGCGCGCGGCATCCTGCAGCGCATCCAGTCCCGCCAGCTCTACACCACCATCGGGTCGTACCGCTACAGCGAGAAGACGCTCGTGGCGGCGGCCCGCAAACAGTCGGTGACCGGCTCCAGTCAACAGGTCAAGCACAAGGTGATGCTGGACGAGCTGCGCCGCGACATCGACCTCGCCTCGCCCAAGCTCGCGCAGAAGCTGAGTGATTGGTCCAAGGCGCACGGCAACGTGCACAGCCTTGAGATTCTGCAGGCGGAGATTACGCAGAGCGCCGGCGACATGGACAAGATGGTGAGCCCCGTGGAGGCGACGTACTTCTTCAACGCCCGGCAGTCCGCCAACTACCGAGTGGAGCCGCACTTCACGTGCAACGCGACGACCACGCTGTCGTCGCAGCAAGGTCCTGTATCGTCCATCGTCGTGGTGTGCCGCATGCCGCTGACGCCGCGCGAAAAAGAGGAGCTGCGGTCCAGCTTCACCGCGGTGGCGGACCGGCTGGGCAAGACGGACACCAATTCCTTCTCGTGCTCCCCGCCCAGCCAGCGCACGCGCGGCACCCACGGCTCGCAGCGCGACTCCACTGCGCGCGAGGACGGCGACGGCGACGCCATGCCGCCACAGGCCGCGATTGGGCAGTGGCTACGGTCGCCCGCCGTGAAGCGGCTGAAGTTGGAGATGGACGGCCCGGTGCCCCCGGTGTCCCTGTCGAATGGGATGTCGAGCAGCTCGCTGGAGTTGGTCGAGGAGGAGCGCGCCGCGGCGGGGGATGAGGACGACGAGGCTGAGATTTTGTAACGTGCCATCAAGGTGACTCTGAGGATCCTTTCGTCGCTTATTTTTTGTTTTGTGTTGGTGTTGCGGATTTTAGGAGACGAGCCAGTGTGTGTGTGTGTGTGTGTGTGTGTGTGTTTGTGTGTGCGTGTGTAAATAAAAGCGTACAAAACACACTGCTTGCTGATGAGATAATTAAGAACAAAAGCGTCAAAGTTGTTTGTACGTTTATGAGCGCTGATTTCAAGGAGAGCAACGATGAGCCGAGCAGATCTTGAACAAAAGAAGAGGAAACATGCCACAATGCGAAGCGAAAACATGCACACTTTTAGATTTAGACTTTCCTTTGCGGTGCCCTGACCTACATCATTGCTCAGAGTAGCAGTTTTTCCATTCAAATGCTGTAACCAGATTTTTATTCGTTTACTGACCTATATTATTATTTTTAAGCTTTATTAATTGCCACCGAAACGATTTCCTCAGCGATGAAAAAACAAAGCTAGAATAGCAAAAAAAAACCATTGAAATGACCTTTTGCTTTCAGAGAAAAGAATACTT
>JASAOP010002633.1:0-44006 GCA_030849055.1 Crithidia thermophila | reverse complement strand
GCCGTTCAACCGTAGTCGCTCCTTCTCTGATTGCTGTAGTCTCCGTGTTTTTTTTTTTTTTGCAAAAACTCTGAAGGTTTTTTCTTCACTTCTTCTACTTAAAGTGAGTCTTTCGTTTTTCTCAAGCCATCTCAAAGAGTTTGGTTTTGCGTTCCACCTATAACGAAGTCTAAACTAACGAATTGTATTTGCTTTCTTTCCTGCTGTGTTTCGCACTTTCGTTTTCGTTTTCTGCTTTTCGTAGTGTCAATTGCAAAAAAAAACAAAAGACGACTGCTTTGTTAATCTCAGGCAAGATCATAAAGGAAAAGAAAATTGTAGGCGGCTGGCAATTTGCGTTGAGGAGTGGAAACAAAAAAACTGAAACCGAACAATATGTTTCGCAACAGCGCCTTGTTGTGCACCATGGCGACGGCCGCGGCGGCCCAGTCAAGTCACGCAGATGGCACCGCACCGCAGCGCGCCGAGTCGGTGCCGCCAATGCCCGTACAGCTGAAGCCGTCAAGCAGTCCGCACCGCAAGCCAAGCTTCTACTTCCCCCGCATGCGCGACGAGAGCCTCCCGTCTTACGTCTTCCAACCCAGCCGGCTGGGCACCGCGCTGCCGCTGTTCAACATCACTTCCTCGTCGTGCGAGTACTACGCCCTGCGGCTGCCACTGCTGAAGGCGGGCTTCCGTCGTGTGCCGAGTGAGCGGCACGACGTGGCCAGCAACCTGCTGTGGGGACGCTCCATGCCGTTTCGCGAGATGCTGCGACACGGCGGGGCAACAAACGCGTCTTCGTCCTCCCCTGCCTCTTCGCAGAGCGTGCTCGACTTCCCTGCTGTTGCCACGGCGGAGCAGGCGGCCTACCTGGATCGCCTGACGATGGTGAACGACTTCCAGCGCTTCAATCACTTTCCGCTGAGCCACGCCAACGTGGGCTGCAAGCGCGGGATGGCCAGCAACGTGCGTGCGGCCCAGCAGCAGGCCGAAGCGGCGGCGACGACAGCCGCTGAAAAGGCCGCGGTGCAGGAGCGCTACAGCTTCATGCCGCGCACGTGGTTCTACCCTCAGGAGAAGGAGAGTCTTGTTGCGGCCATGAAGGCGGCGCCGCCCAGCATGCACTTCATCTGGAAACCCGCGCGTGGCAGCTGCGGACGCGGCATCTTAATCTCCGACGGTGGTCACCGCAATGCCGCGTCGTGGGAGCGGGTGATGCAGCAGATCGAGGCCAAGGCGGCGCCCAGCGAGGCAGGCCGGCTCTTCCGCAGCTACGTGGTGCAGGAGTACATCGAGAAGCCGTTTTTGGTGGAGGGGCGGAAGATGGACCTGCGACTTTACGTCGCCGTGACTTCCTACAACCCGCTGACGGTGTACTGGCACGAGGAGGGACTTGTGCGGCTGGCGGCGGAATCGTACACGGATGCTGCGGCTCCTGTTCCGCCGCATATCGACATCAACCCCATCGACGCAGACGACAATGCGCAGTCGGAGTTTGTGCTCTCTGCGGAAGTGGCTGCCGCTGCGTCAGCCTCGGCACCAACTGGACCCGCCCGACGCGCGGATCTGCTGAGCAAGCACATGCACGACCGCTTCCGCCACCTCACGAACTACTCGGTAGGCCGCAAGTACGTTGCCATGCAGGAGGCAGCCGCCTCAGCTGCTGCGATGGCGTCGCTGGCCAGCGGTGTGGAGGGAACTGCTACGGCCGCTGCTGCTGCTGCTGCTGCTGCACCGGAGCTGAAGTGGCCGCTGCAGAAGCTGTGGAACTACATCGATGCGCAGCAAGCGTCGTCAGCTGCTCATGCGGTGCCACGCCCGTCCGACAAGGTGCGGGAGAATATCGCGCAGCTCATCACGCGCACGTTGATGGCCATCCGGCCTGTAATCGACTCCGCTGTGTCGCGCGTCCCGATGCCCGGACACTACTTTGAACTTTACGGCTTTGACGTGATGCTGGACACGCAGCTGAACCCGTTTTTGATTGAGGTGAACACGCTGCCCTCACTGGAGAGCAGCTCCTCTTTCGACTACGCGACCAAAACGAACGTGGTGGCGGATCTGCTCAACGTGGCGATGATCGAGCCCTTTGAGCGGAAGGTGCAGCCTGGGGATACGCTGTGGCACTCCAGCGTGGTGCGCGAGGAGCTGCAACAGCCGCTGGGGGCTGTGGAGAGAGCGCTCGTGAACTGCTGCCCCTCTTCATCGCATGCGCACCACCGTGCGGCGAGATCGCGCGACGACGTGCAGCTCCGCCTGAAGGACGAACTTGCCTATGCGCGTGGGTTCCAGCGCATTTTCCCGGCGAAGCCGATGCCCGGCTATCCATCGACAGCGCTGGGTGACGGTGCGATGAGTGTGTCGCCGTTTACGCCCCTGTCGCACGCGGAGCACCCGCTGGACTCGCTCGGCAGCCGTCTCGCGTACGTGAATGACATTCGCTCCTACCAACGCAACAACCTACTGACGCCGCAAGATGTGTGGGCGCTGGAGTCGTAGGGTGCCGTGGTGTAGCACCTAAGATCAAAATGCGTCTGTAAAATTTCATTTTAATCGAAGAGAAAGTACGTGATTATAAATATATATATATTCGGACCAGAGGTGGTATCGGTCGTGCAAACTACAACAACAACAACCGCTTTTTCTCTTTTTCTTCTCACTCTTATCACAATTTATGTCACTGTTTTTACATCGAGTCACACTTTTTTTTTTGAATTCCTTTTTTCGTGAAGTTCACTAGAGCTTTTGTTTTGCGCTTTTCACTCTGTCTCATCTCCGGTGTGCATTCGACTTCCTATTTGAGTGAGCGTGTTGGCGCTTCTGTCGTCAATACTATCCTTTTGCTTACTTTTCTTCTGATTATCCCGGTTGTCTGCTGCCAGCGGCACACTCCGCTGCACATCAAAAGGAAATTGAAAAAAAAACCGAATTATATGCGATGCCTTCAAGATTCTCCTATTGCTGCTACGAGAGTAAATGCGGAGATAATTTAATTGTTTAGGAAAATGGTTCGAGCGATTGTTTGCTAGTTGTGCTTGTCTTATCGGTGCGATAAAACCATGCACATTTCGCAGGTGTGCTTTGTCCTGTATGCTCGCTGTCTGTTCGCCTGTTTCACCATCATCAAACTCCTCTTTTGTTTTTTCCTCTGTTTTTCTAATTTTTATTCTGCTCAGGTGCAATTAGAATCGCAACTTTGTACTACTTTTTCTTGTACATAAATTGCAGCATTTGGACGACTAGAATCCAAGTAACCAAAAACTTCAACTCAAAAAGATCATTTATTTTATGTAAATGTTTTGCCACAAGAGAGCTTACAGCAGCTTCCGGCTCATCACATTTTTGCTTTTCTTTATCACACATACCATGTAACTCGATTTTCACTTTTTTCTCTCTTCATAATTCTGATCTCATCAACATTAGTGATGACGGAAGATTCCGGTGGAAACGCCGACAGAAAGCTTTATCAGCTGACCGCGGACGAGGAAGCCGCGTTACTAGCCGAGTACGGCACCGAAGGACCGTTCGATGAGGGCCTTGAGTGGACAGCGCCCAGCCAATTCAAATCGGGGCTCGGCGGTGGAGATGTTTTTTTGACGGGGGCGGCAGGGGATGAAGACGACGACGATGCAGAAGGAGGCATCGTGCAGGGTGGAGGAAACGGGAGTGGCACTGCACCTGTCGGCGCTTCTGTGCGTGCCATCGGAACACCGGCTTACGCCGACCCGCTCACGCTGTACCTGCTGCGACACGCACCGACGCTCGTCTTGCCGACANCAATGAAAAAGCCGTCTCTGACGACAAAGACGTGCGTGCACACACTGCTGCTGCGGCTGCAGATATTCCATACGACGAGCCGTCTTCTTTTTCTCCCGTGCTGCGCTGCGGCAGGGAGTGGGAGCGGCGGGCGAGCTTGGCCGTGCAAGGCGTGCCAACCAGCGCCATCGCGTCGTACCTGCTTTCCGGAGAGGATAATTACAGCCCATCTTCAATCTCTTCACCTGCGGAAGTGAGTGAGAAGGGTGCTGTGGGCGAAGTCAGGAGCAGCGCTGAGAAGTCTACTGGCGTTGCCGATGTTGAGTATGAGAAGCTTATCGGTACGACGGCGCGTCTTCTGCGCGAGGCAGACAATGTGTTTACCTCTCTCACAGCAGCACCATCCGACGTAGATCCGGCAGATGCAGAGGTGCAGCAGGAGGTGGAGGAGTTGCAGAGACGAGAGGCGTTGCTGTCGGAGGATGTGGTGGACCAGTTTTGGGAGAAGGCCGATGTGCTGGACGGCGACGATGAGGACGCCAGCACACGCGCGTTACTGCAGCGCGCACGAGAGGGCCGCCAGCGTCTACGCAGAGCCCTGGCATCGTGTGAGAAGGAAGACGAGCCTATCAGCAACTTCGAGAGCGGTGCCCGTCCATCCTCCGCGTCCCCTCCAGACGGGACAGCAAAGTTGGAGACCGAGGAAAACGTCTTGGACGAAACGCAAGAGGCGGCACTGCCGGAGTACTTGTTTGCGTTCGAGATGGAGCTGCCTCATGCAACTGGCATTACGTTGAACATCGCTGCAGATGAAGAAGCACCGTCTGCGTCGGCGCTTGAGAACGCCGCACCTGCAACTGTGACACCGTCGGCTGTTCTTTCCGCGTATGAAGAAGTGCAGCCGTTGTTGCGTCAACGCGCACAGGCTACCTCGACGGAGGTGCCGGTGGCAGTCACCGAAACACCTCCCGCGCTGCACGCAGAGGAGGTATCGATTCCACAACTGCTACTGCGCAGCACCGAAGTCCTGCGGTCGATGGCTTCGGCGGAGGCGCGAGATGCTCACACCCTTCACTCACAGGGAGACAGTGGACGACGTCCGCTGCTGCTGCCGCCTTCTTCGCAGAGTCAGGTGCGAAAGCCTCTCCCGAGCCGTGACGCACTGGGCCTCGTCGCCTTGCCTTCCTTTGTGGAACGTTTGGATACGCTGCTCTCGCCAACACACGAGGAATGTCAGGAGCGAGAGCGGCGTGCGAAGAATGCTGGTGCCGCTGGCAAGCAGGGCTCGCAGCGACAGGGAGGCGCAAGCGACGAAGCTTCTGGAAATCGCCTCGACACATCGGCGCCATCAGCACCAGCGGGACCAGCTGCGAGTAAAGGCGGTGATGCTGGTGGTGCTGGGGAAGTGGCTGCGACATCGCTCGAGCGCATTCGGCAGCGGGCGGCCGTGGAGTCGTTCTTGTTGGCGCGCGAGATGGAGGAGGGCCGTCGCATGCGGCGCGAGGACGAGCTGGTGGAGCGAGAGGTGCGCGCGGCGATGGAGTTAGCCGCACTCTTTCAAGAGCGAATGACCGTACTCCACACAGATGAAGAGGCCACGCGATCAGCGCTGCTGGTGGAGGCGGCTGCGGCTTTCCAGGAGATCACAGTTGCGCAAGTGAAGGATGCGGCGCTGGCACGCCAGGTGGAGCAGTTGCGGCACCTGCAGGCGGTGGAGGCGCTGGCCTACACGCTAAAGATGGAGTGGGAGGTGCACCGCGAGCGGCTGGTGGAGGAGGAGGCGCTCACGTTTCGACGGCTTGTGCGTGACGCGGTAGAGGCCGCTGCGCAGGCGGCGGCTGCGACAGAGAAGCGGAAAGCCGTGGCGGCTGCCGCAGCGAATGCGTATCTGGACGAGCTGAAGAAGAGCTTCGAGGCGCACCGTGCAGCACTTCACGAGAACGTTAACAACGGTTGTGCTGAAAACAAGCATGAAATTGCAGCTTCTCAAAGCCGCTGGTTTCAGTGGCGCATCGAGCCTCTGTTGCAAGAGCGTGGGCACCTCATGCAGTGGGCAACAGCACAACGCAAAAACGTGGAAGCGTTGCGTGCAATGCTCGGAGATGCCGGCGACCGTTATCGTCAGCACATCGCGGCCGCAGCGCACGTATCAGCCGCGGCGGCGCAAAAGTCTCAGGATGCAACAAAGAATGTACTACAAGTTCCTGCGTCCCCACCGACACAAGCTACCGGCGCTGATCACGCGGGTGCGGTGCTGACGGCGGGGCTGCTGCTGCATTTACTATGGCCCGCTTTTCGAGCGGCGACGGTCGAGCCCGCGGCCGCGGCGCAGTTTTTAGCGCTGTGGCCTCTCTCGCTGGAGGACCTCGAAGCGGTCGACTGGCCGTCACTGCAGTCCCTCATTTTGGTAAGCGAAGGCGAAAATGAGACAGCCCAGCTGTCCACTCCTGTGCCTGCGACAGCACTGGTGAAGGCGTTGGACATGAGCAGCAACAGCGCCATGAGGAGCTTTGACGTGTGGTCGGCGGCACGCACCTTCCCGGCTCTGCTGCGCCTGAACGTGTCTCACTCGCAACTCTCTACACTGGAAGCGGGGGACGACGGGAGTACTGGCGGCTCCTCTCCCGTCAGCTCTCGCGCTGGCAGTGGCGCGACTGCACGCGGGCGACTCTCCTCGTCCACCTCCGCGCGAGAAGACAGCAGACCTGCCTCCTCTGCCCACCTGCGACACATCTCCGCTGCCCGCAACAACGCCGTGGCGGAACAGGTGCACCTGCTTGACGTCGACGTGTCATCGAACAAGCTCCGCTCCCTCCGTCCGCTTGGGGTGATGGCCACGGCATCACTCACGCGCTGCAGCGCGGCGGATAATCAAATTGCATCACTGGACGCCATTGCGTCGTGTGTGCAGCTGCGCGGTGTGGCCGTGGCACGCAATGCGCTGACATCACTTACGTGCTTGGATAGTCTACCTTTTCTGCGCGAGGTGGACGCGGGCAGCAACGCCGTGACGCAGTTTGACGGCAGCGACGACGACGGTTCTCGCGCCCCAACCACCGCCACCCGCCCTTCTGTTTCGCTGCTGAGCAAGCTTTACCTGTCGCACAACGGTCTACGCACGCTTGCCACCACCTCGACGCGCGTGTACGTGTGTCTGAGTCACCTTTTTGTGAATCACAACGCTCTCACGGCCTTGGACGTGGAGACGATGGCGTGGTTTCCGCTGCTGAGCGTCTTGCAGGCGGAGGGAAACAAGCTGACCAGTATCACAGGTCTGAGGCATTGTACGCGCTTGGAGTCTGTGAAGCTCTCATCAAATCAGCTTGCGGACGTGGACGCACTTCTACCACTGGCGTCGTGCCGTCGCCTGCAATCGCTAGACCTCAGCAACAATCCTGTGCTCTCAAGCGGCGACGAGAACCGTACAGACGACGTTGTGGAGTTTGTTCGTGCCGCGCTTCCCTTTCTGGAAGAGTTCAACAACGCTCCTTTTCAACGGCTTGCGAGTGCGGGACTTAATGCCGGTGCCTCGCGATCTGTGGCTATGTCAGCTCCCACGACGACGGAAGCGTACGCGGAGGTGTTTCCTGCGCTGTGCTGGGACGGCGTCCTGCGCCACGTCCAGGAGGAGCGGGAGTTGCGAGAGGCGCTGCTGCTACGGGAGGTGAACCGCGCGAAAGGCTGGGAGGCGACGCTCACCGCAGAACACGAACCAGCATCTACCCCAAACAACTTTCCCAGCAGCGCTCATCAGAGGTCCCGCGTGGACCGCCTCTACGGAATCACGGCGGCGCAGAGAGATGTCCGGCAGGCCGAGCATGCACGCGAGCTAGCGCTGTACGAGCTGGATGCCCAGACGCTATCTACGTGGGTGAACATTGGAGAGCAGGAGAAGGCGGGGTTGAACAGCACACGCTTGTATGCTAACAACCACGTGTCACACGGTGCGTACTGGCAGCAGGAGGAAGACGCGTTCCGGAAGGTGGCGCGGGCCTTCATTGCGGAGTGGCTGCTGTCGCGTGTGCACATCCGCCGCGCACGACGACTGCTGTGCGAGCTGCGCCGTGCCTTTCGTCAGTCGGAGGCCTTCAAGAGAGAGGCGGCGGCGCGGCGTATTCAGCCGCTGTGGCGTGGCGCTGCGCTGCGGTCTCGCCTAAAGCGTCTCCTGCGCGGCAGCAACGCGCTCGGTGGCGACGATGACGTGGATATGAACGCCTTCACGAAGGTGGACGTCGACGACTGGCTGACGGAAGACGCCTCCGCCCTTGCACCGGTGGAGCGGCTGCTGCGCACGGTGGTGGACAGTGCACGGGACGTCGTCGCAGTGCCGTTTGACGTTCCCGCGACGGCGAAGTTGCCTGCCGTGGCAGCCGATGGTTCTTCGGTGACGTTCACTCCGGTGCCTCCCGCTGGCGAGGGCTCGCGACGTCCGGCGTCGTCGGCGCTCTCGGGCCGCCCGACGCTACATCTGTCGGCCCCACGCACGGAGTCCGCCGCGCGTGCGAAGAAGACGACAGACACCGCTGCAGGGGAGGAGGAGGTCACGCCGACAAGCCTAGAAGATCAGTGGGGGCCCGCCGTGGCGGCGCAGATTCGCAAGAAGCAGCACAAAAACACGCGTGCCAACAACGAGCGCCTGCGCAAGGAGTTCATACAGGACCCGCTACGTGTGCAGCACGAGATGCGCGGAGCGCAAGCAAACCGCAAACCCAAATAGGGCAAGTTTTCTTCTCTGGACAAAGTGGCATGACGATGCGAGTAGTCCTGCGCATGCATCGGCGTTGATGATTTTGCGCTTCCGTCCGCAAGTCGTGCAATAAGATAAAGGCTTGATAATAGCGACACAGCGACACTTCCACTGTGTTTTTCCTCAAGACTTGGTGCCCGGTACTTTCTGCTAGAAATGAACAATAGCAACGAAGACAAAAAGGTTAAGCTTCAGGTATTTCAATTTGTCCCTCTCAACCATTAGTGCTCTTTGAAAAACAAGGTGCTTTGAGTTTAAAAAAAAAAATTGGGTTTCAAGAAACTCTTGCTTCAAACTGCTCATTTTCCATCCGACAAAATGCTACAACGGCATCACAATTCTGGTGTTAAAAATGTTTTTTTTTTGTTTAAATACCTTTTCTCTTCTCTCCCCTTTCAACACCTCTTTTATTCTTAAATGAGCCTCAGCCAAGTGCAAATATCATTGTGGACTTTATTTGAAACTTATCACAAGTAGACGAATTATACAACTTCGAGTCGTTTGTCGTGAATACATAACATAATCTCTTTCTTCTTGCGTTATTTTTCCTCTTCTTGCAATTCTAAAAGGGCTCTTTTTATCACCACGCTGGTTGCTGTGTAAATGTGTGCTGCTTTCTGCGCCACTCTTCACATGAAACCAGCTTGAGTGCTTTTGTAGAACCCGCGCTTTTCAAGAAATATTAACATACACTGCCTTAAAGGAAGTCGTTTTCAGAGTCATTTGATCAACAATAAAAAAAGGAGGTGGCATTGTCGTTAGTCTCGTCACGATTCTTCAGCGTCTTCGTCTCACTAGGCTCTCACTTCTCTCTCTCCCTCTCAGTTCACTTTTTTTTTTCCTTGCGTTAGCGAAAGTGCAGCCGTTAGGCAACAATCGTGATCGGCGGGAGGCTGCTCCGTCGAGCGCGATCCCCTCGTCACCCACCGCAGCAGGTGCGCGTGCGCTGCCACTGGGCACGCCGACAACGACCACTGCAGGCAGCAACGGCTACGGCGCCTCCTCCTCCTCCCCCACAGGCACCTACGGAAGCCCGCAGCTGGCCTTTCAGCGGCGTGGCTACGCAGCACCGCAGCATCGCACCTACGACCCCGTTGACGACCACTCCGGCGCGGACTCGGCGACGGTGGACACGAGCAGCAGCGGCAAGCCCAGCTCTTCCTCTGGCGCCCCACGTGGGTTTTCGTACCGTCGCGCAGTGTGGCGCTGCTTGGGCTGCATTCAAAGCTGCCAGCAGTGCCTCAGCCTACCGTTTCGCAGCAGCGGCAATAGTAGTATTAGTCAAGCGCGGTCAACAGCGGCATCTGCGGAGTCACGGGGACGTGGGCTGCGACAGTCCACCACGCCGTCGCCACTGGAGATGCGCACGATTCGCCCGCTCGACGATGCCACCGCGGCGCAGTACCGCGACAATCTTGTGGTCAACAGCCGCTACACGCTGCAGAACTTCATCTTCAAGAACCTCTACGAGCAGTTCAGCCGACCCCTCAACTTTTACTTTCTGCTCGTCGCCATGCTGCAGTTCATTTCGGTCATTGCGCCGGTCAACCCTCTCTCAACGCTGCTGCCGTTGCTCTTTGCCTTCACCCTCACCGCAGTCAAGGAAGGCTACGACGACCTGAAGCGGCACCGACAGGACCACGCGTACAACAACGCGTTGCGCACGGCGCTGGATGCATCGCAGGGGGCGTGGGTGCCGCGTCGCAATGCCGACATCTGCGTCGGCGATGTGCTGCTGCTCTCCGAGGAGGAGGAGATTCCGTGCGACGTGGTGGTGATTGGGTCGTCGTCGGGTGTGTACATCCGCACCGACAACCTCGATGGCGAGATCGACCTCAAGCCGAAGGAGCGGGTGCACTGGACGGTCACTGCAGCGGACGAGCGCGGACGCGAGGTGCACACACTCTGCCCGGTGGTGTCCGCCACGGAGCCGCCCAACGCGGCGATGGTCACCGCCGCCGTGGCGCGGCTCACTTTAGAGTGTCCGCCGCCCTCGGCGATGGTCGAGTCTTTCGAAGGACGCGCAGACATTGTGCGCAGCGGGGTGCAGGCAAACCGAAATGCGGAGTCCGCGGCGGCGGCACCGTCGCTCTCGCAGGCGGAAGAGGTTGTTCGGGTGCCGCTGACGCACCACCACCTCCTCCCGCAGTCGTGCATTTTGAAGAACGTGGCGCGTGTGGTGTGTGTGGCGGTCTACACCGGCGACGACACCAAATGTGGCATGAACAAGCGCGACCCGCCGGTGAAGTGGGCCCAGATCGACAAGGACGTAAGCCGCTACTCCATCTACATCTTCATTTGTCAAATGCTGAACGCCTTCATCTTCGGCTTTATCGGGTACTGGATGAACCGCGACGTGCACAAGACTATGTGGTACCTGCCGCAGCCAGCCAACGAGGCGGGCGGATCGGCGGTGATCTACCCGCTGCGCTTTTTCCTGCTGACGACGGTGATGATCCCGGTGTCCTTCAAGTTTGTTGTGGACGTGTGCAAGTACTACATGGCGAACACTGTGGAGTGGGACGTGGCCATGCAGCACGTCGACGTCGGCGACGGTCCGCGCGCGACAAATTCGCTGCAACGCATGCTGAGCTCTTTGCCTGAGAGCGCAGGATGCAAAGTGAAGAACTCGAGCATTCTCGAAGACCTCGGCCAGATCGACTACGTGCTGTCGGACAAGACCGGCACTCTGACGCAGAACGTGATGGAGCTGGACAGCGTCACAGTGAGTCCGGGCTACCACGTGCCGGTCGCCAAGCTCGCCGACACGTGTCTGACGGTGCCGGCCGAGTACGTGGTGAGCGACGCCTCCGCTGCCGGCACGCTGCGGTGCTTTGCGCAGATGATTGCCCTCTGCAACACCGTCGAGGTCGTCGCGACGGGTCATGCGCATGTCACGGAAAGCGAGAGTGATGCAGAGCGCGACGGGATGGGCATTGGCTACCACGCCGCCTCGCCAGATGAGATTGCGTTGTGCAACGGCATGCGCAAGCTCGGGGTGACGCTGGTGTACCGCAACGATCGCCGCGCCACGCTGCGCCTCTTCGACAGCAATGGCCCGGCGACGCAGCGCTTCGTGAGCCCGAGCGGCTCCTTTGTGGATGAGCATTGGGTGGTGCACCACACCTTCCATTTCTCGTCGGAGAAGAAGTCGATGGGCGTTCTCGTGGAGGAACCAGAGACAGCGCGGATTTGGTTCGTTGTGAAGGGCGCGGATGACCGCATTCTGTCCATGGCCGCCGCGTCTCCGTCATCTCAACAGCAGCAGCAGCAGCACAATCACCAAGGCGCACTGAATGCGGAGTGCGCGGCAAAGTTGGCCCTTTACGCGCATCGTGGGCTGCGCACGCTGTTGGTGGCGCGCAAGGAGATCTCGCGTGAGCATCTCGCGCGGTTTCTGCGCGCCATCGACGAGGCGAACTGCCTGACTGAAGGTCGCCAGGCCCGCCTCGACGCCCTGCGCGACGAGATGGAACGTGACGTGGAAATACTCGGCATCACCGCCATTGAGGACAAGCTCCAGGTGGATGTGCAGGAGACGATCAGCGACATGCTGATTGCCGGCATCAAGGTGTGGATGCTGACAGGGGACAAGATGGAGACGGCGGAGCAGATTGGGCTGTCCTGCGGGCTCTACCACGTCGAAGACCGCGTCATCAGCATCGGCGACAGCGGCGGCGGCGGCCGTGCCCCGGGTGCGCCGGACTGGCGGCGATGTTTGCTAGACTTTGATCTGAATCTCTTACCAGCGTCGGCGAAGGACAAGAAGGCGGCGCAGGCAGGGCTGTGGCGAGTTGCCACGCTGACGAAGGCGGCGGCACGTGCCTGCGGGAAGGAGCTGGAGAACCGCGTGCTGCGCTTCGACGTGGGCGACGCGGCGCAGATGTCGAACGCGCCCCTGTTGTCGATGCAGCGCAGCGTGGACGGCACCGCGGGAGATATGACGAGCAGCTCTCCGACCACCAACACCACCGCCGCCGCTGCAGCTGCCGGAGACGCAGAGCGCCGCGTGCGTCCTGCCGTGTTGATTGTGCAGGGTGGACCCGTGCTGGAAACGATTTTGCACGAGCCGGCGCTCCGAGAGCGGTTTGCGGCCATCTCCAGTCGCTGCCGCAGCGTCATCTGCGCTCGCACGACCCCGAGTCAGAAGGCGGCCATCACGCAGTTTGTGCGGCAGCGCGGCTTCATGACGCTCTCCGTCGGCGACGGCGGCAACGATGTGGCGATGCTGCAGGAGGCGCACGTCGGCGTCGGCATCGCGGGCAAGGAGGGCCAGCAGGCGGCGCGCGCGGCCGACTTCTCCATCACGCAGTTCTCCGACCTCCGCGCGCTGCTGTTCGTGCACGGGCAGCAGGCGTATGCGCGCACCGCCTACGTCATCAAGTACAGCTTCTACAAGTCGATGCTCATCTCCTTTATTCAACTCGCGTACAACGTCGTCGGCACGCACGCGTCTGGCGGCACCTTCTGGAACAGCTTCTCGCTCACGATGTGGAACGGCTTCTACACGCTCCCGCAGACCATCTTCTACTGCTTCGACCGCTGCGCGCCGCGCGTGGTGCTGGAGCGCAACCCGTACCTGTACAAGATGACGCGCCATTCGGTGGATATTCGATCAGGCGAGTTCTTCGTGTCCTTTGTGCTGCGCGGCGTGGCGCAGTCAATTGGGCTGCTGTGGCTGTGCACGCACATCTACGGAGCGCAGTTTGCGTACGCCGAGGGCGGAGGCACCGCGTCGAACGACGTCACGTTTAGCGTCGCCTACACAGCCCTGATGCTGTCGCAGATCTTCACGGTGTGGTGGGAGTCGCACTCGATCACGCCTCTGAACCTTCTCATGCTCGTGGGGATGCCGATGTTCTACGTCTACTCCACGCTGGTGTACAGCGATCGTCCGGCGCTGCAGTACTACGGCGTGTTCCGGCGGTCTCTCGACAACGTCGGCATTTTGGCCGCCTTTGGTGTGGCGGCGGCGCTCGTGGTGCCGAGTCTCATCTACTTCACGGTGCTGTCGGCGCGTCACCCAAACGTGCGTGACACGCTGCGCCGTGCCGAGTTGAAGCGTCAGCGCTATTTTCTGGGCGGAAAGGATCACCGGCGCACGCAGTCGGTGTGGGTGCGGTGGTTCCACGCCGTGCCGGAGGCTGCGTCGATGTTGTGCAGCCGCGCGTCGGCCCTGCTGCAAGCGGAGCAGAACGTCCGCGACGATCTCGTGTAATTTCTCTGTTGATGGCTGTCAACCGGAAGAAAAAAAAAGAAAGAAAGATGCCTCTTGTGCCATTGCCCTTTCTCGTTTGACGTGCATTTGTTTGAAATAATTTTAACTGTTTTGCTTTCGTTTGCGTCTTCTTCTTTTTCTTTTTTGATACTGTGTGAGCTGCATGCTCTTTTGCGCTCTTCGTTTACTTGCCTGGCCATTCGCCCTGTATGACCCTTGCCAAGTCGTTTTAGTTGCAGATTAAAAAATGGAGAAGTGCATTTAACTGACGGCAGCTTTTCGTTGTTGTTGTTGTTGTCGTTTTGAAATGCATCTCTCTCTTTAGAGATGGTTTCGGATGGGAAGCTGTATGAAGAGGGAGATATCAGTTGACAAATGACAACGTGTTATTTTCCTGTTCATCAATCTTGCAGTGAAACTTTCATTTTGGTCTTTCTTTCTTCTAACGCAAGCTAGATTTCTGTTATTGTGCCCCTTCGTTTTCTTTATTTCTCTCTTTCTCTTCTTGTTTTCCGCTTTTCGCACTACGCAGAAACCACGAAAATCAATTGTAACACTTTGCGAAGACACAGTTCCTTTGCACTTTAAAGTTATCTCTCTCTTTTTTTCATTATTCTAACAGCTGCTTCGTAATCTCTACACCGAGCAGCAAACGGAAACGCATCACAACACTATATCCTCTACGGCAGCATTAGCAACAGAAAAGCAAGACACTACTGCCAGTGCACGCAGCCATGTCTCGGTGCGGTACGTGCAATGTCGCGCTCGACAGCGGGGAGGCGCTGCGCAGCCACTACGGGTCTGAATTCCACCTCACCAACGTGCGGCGCCGCGTCGAGGGGCTGCGGCCGCTGACCCAGCAGGAGCAGCGCCAGGGCCAGCAGGACGTGGAGGGCGCCGGCGTCGATGAGAACGGCGCCCCCGTCTACTCGTGCACGCTGTGCAAGAAGACCTTCCGCTCGGTGCAGACGCTGCAGACGCACATCCGCTCCACCGCGCACCTCATGCGCAAGGAGCAGCGCATCATCGCCCGCGACTCCGAGGCGGCGAGTATGCTGACGTCCACGTCGCTCGGTAGCGCTGCGATGGGCCTCCACCGCCGCCACAACGCCAAGAAGGGAGCCGCCCGCAAGGACGAGGCCGCGAAGAAGAAGAAGAGTACGGCGCCGAAGGTGGGCCTCGAGGAGCGGGAGGAGGACACGAGCGATCTGCGCTGCCTCTTCTGCGGTCTGCTGTCCGCCGATGTTGAGGCCAATGTCCATCATCTGGAGGTGGTGCACCACTTCGTCATTCCAATGGCGGCCCACTGCAAGGACGCGGCGGCGCTGCTGTCGTACCTGGCGCGCAAGGTGAACGGTCTGATGTGCCTCGTGTGCAACGAGCGCACCCGCTCCTTCGCGTCGCTGGAGGCGCTGCGCGACCACATGCGGGAGTCGAACCACGAGCGCCTCATCCTGAGCCCGGAGTACCAGGAGTTCTACGATGTGGTGCTGTCGAGTCCGGAGGGGCTGGACCCCGTGCAGCTGGAGGGCGTCCGCGGCGATGAGATGGTGCTCGGCGACGAAAAGGCGAAGGGCAAGACCCGCGTCGTGCTGAAGCGTGAGGGCGAGGTGCCGCGTGCTCGCCCGCGTGAGACGGAGGTGCAGAACGAGAAGCGCAAGGCCATTTTAGCGGCGGAGCAGGAGTCTCGCGCGTTGGTGAAGCAGGAGCAGAAGGAGCTGATGCTGGCCCACAACCAGGAGGCGGCGTGGGTGGCGACGCGTAGCGGAAACGCGCGGCACGACCTTCAGCTGGATGTCAGCATGCGTTCGAACAAGCTGCACCCGAAGGGCTACGATGGAAACATGATGTTCAGTTAAAGAACGAGCGACGCGGTGCCGGAGAGGAAGGAAAAAAAAAAAGAGCAGAAGTAGCTAACCAGTGCCTTGCGTTTTGCGTTCTGTCACTGATGTGTCTGAGATACATGCCACCTCTCCGCTTCCTTGTTAGCCTCCGGTACCTGTTATTCTCTTGGTGCGAATCATCTCTGCTGATTATTGTGGGTCTGTGTGTGTGTTTAGTGCTGTGGTGCTGTTCGTGGTGTTTGAGCGTGTCTTGGTCACTTCCGGTCGTGGTACTCGTCTTCACGCGTCTTCACGGAGCCACGCAAGCTCGCCACTCTTGTTGTGTGTAAACATGAAGAGCCTTGTCCTTTTTTTTTTTGTTTTGTTGCTTCACCGTATTTGCCATAAGATGCAGTGAGCCATTATTTTCGATATCCATTTTCTATATAAGTTTCTTCCGCCTAATCTTGACTTCGCGTAAAGTAAGAGTTTTTTAAAAAAATACCTATGATTCACAGCAATATTAGAAAGTAAGGGTTCCTTCGTCATGAAAACGAAGACGATTGATGGAGGCTGCTGATGCTGTTAACAATCTTCAGCAGAGTCTGCTCCTCGCGAAACCAAAGCTCGCAGTCTTTTGTTTTGTTTCGTTTTCGCGGTGGCTGTACAATAACTCAGACGCGATTTTCATGATGTTTTCATTTTCAAAGCAAAACGTTGTTTTGCAAAGACATAGCGCTGGTTAGTGAGCTTCGCAAAGTTTTTTTTTTCTGCACGAGGTGCACCTCTAATGCATTTGTCTCCAGGATTCCTCAAATTGCTGTCAATTCTCGTTTCTCGCACTCCACTTTTTTTTTTCATCCTTTCCCTGACGCATCGTTTTCGAAGCGAGCGATAAACAGCTGCGACCATTACAGAGTTAGCAAGAACGTATTTAGTAGCGCACTAGTAGTATTTCCATTTTGTTCTTCCGCGGCCCTTGTCCTCCCCACCGGATTTTTTAAGCCGTGTCAACCCGTGAGCGTTCTTTTTGTGTTAGACTTTACACCTCACAACGCACAACGCACGCACGCACTCACGAAGACAAGGTGCATAGCAATAGGTTAACATAGCTGATAGAGGACGCTAGCACTGTCAACGTACTGTGACGACTCTCTTTTCTTCGGAAGCAACTTCATCAGAGAGCTTTTCTTTTTTATCTGTTCTTTTTTTCTAGGTATCCCCCTGCTCTTCATTTCAAGCGGATCTTTCTCCGTCTGTTCTTTCTCTTTTGCTGTTTGCCCTGTGCATTGACGTTGACGTTTCCTCTCGTTTTTTCTTTCTTTCACTTGCTCCCTTAGTCACCTCCTTGCACATCTTGCAAACCGCTACCCCCATTTCAAAATGTTCGAAATTGTCACCTACGCCTACGCCTCGGCGCTTTACGTGACGGGCCGCACGATCAAAATAGAGAAAGAGACCTTCAAGACCTTCACCGACCCAGGCACCTTCATCTCCGGAGCCCTGGCTGGCGGTCTCGGTCGCGCGGCGGCCATTCCCTTCGACCAAGGCGGCAAGAAGGGCTTCTCGCAGACGATTGGCCGTCGCATGCCACAGTTTGGCCTGCTCATGATGTTCTACTGCCCTGTAGCCCACAAACTCCTGCCCGGGCTCGAGCACGACCCCAAGTCGAAGATGCTGACCACCTTCATGATCGGCGCGGCAGCCGGCTTTAACATGCGCTTCCTCTGCAACCCGATTGGCCGTGTCATGGACGAGAGCCTGCGCACCGGCAAGGCGCCGATGGATGTCGCCCGCATTCTGAAAAACAAGACGATCCTGCAGTTCTGGTACACGACGCCGAACCTGATCGCCAACGCTGTCTACTTTGGCACGCTCTTCACCGTCTTCGAGGGCCTGCGCCGCTTCACGGAGCGCAACATCCTCCCGATCCAGCGGAACGAGGCAGCCTCGGATGAGGTGCTGCTCATGGGCGACGATGGCCAGGTGCAGGTGGTGCAGAAGCCGCACGTGGGCCCGTCGGTGGTGGACCACAACTGGAGCTGGCGCAACTACACGACGACGGTGGCGTCGAACTTTGTCCTCGGCGGTGCGGCCGCCACCGTCGCCTCCACGGTGTGCTACCCGCTGAGCGCGCACCAGTACATGCAGACGGTGATTCACGACTCGGCCATCTGCCGCGGTCTGATTCCGACATTGATGAAGGAGGTGCCGATGATGGCGGTGGCATTTGCGACCTTCTCGGCCGTGCAGCCGCTGCTGGCACCACGCCACGGCGTCCGCTGCGGCTTCGGCTACTAGAAGAAAAAGAAGAGACAGGAGAATGTGAGTAGAGTTTGTCGTGGTCGAGACAAAAGGATTTTTTAAATTATTTTTTGTGTGATGTGTTGCAAATGGGCTCTCCTATCGGTGCGGTGTCTTTTTGAATTTTAGTCTTTCGATTTTTGCTTACTCTTTCGGTTTTTTTTTTAATGGTTTTTCGTTTGTGTGTGTGTTCTACTGTAGTTAGGTTTCTATGATGTCTTTGCGTCCCAAGAGTGGAAAACATAAAGTTTATGCCAAACGGTGCCCTTGCTTTGTCGAGGTGTAAAAAAAGGTGAGTAAGTTTCAAGGAAACGTCACAAAGCTGCGTAGTTGTTGAAAAGAGATCCGGGAGTCGTGATTGCAACGAATTGGTCTATTTCACTGCCAACAAGATCTCTGTGGAGAGCCTGATTTCTGCAACAACGAAGCCGAAGTTTCCCAAAACAAAGAATACATTACTGTTGACAGTTGCGGCTTGAGTGCTATGGTTTTGATTCTCCGAACAATCCAGTGATTGCTCATGGTTTTGCGATTTTAACTCTTCCGATCCTCTCACATTTTTTTTTCGCCGTTCGCGCATGCACTATCATTTTTCTCATGGTGGTACGATGGTTTTTTGTGCAGCTTACGTCTGAAGAAGAAAAAACTTAAAAAAAAAAACGCCATTCAACGATCGCACATACAAAACGACCAGCGCAAATTACCCAAAAACGCAATTTCAAAACCACGCGCAAACAAAGACCAAGACATTTCTTATTGACTCCGAACGCATCGTAGAGTCAGTTCAGTTTCTAGGTCTCCAGCGAAAAACGACTCAAGTAACGGCAATTGAGTAAAACAAAAGCAGCCAATCAGAGTAAAAGAAAATGCGTCGCCGCAACACCCTCGTAGAGTCCACCCAGGCAGCGGCGTTCACAGACATGGAATTCGTGCTGCTGCGCTGCCCCAGATTCTTTGCCAAGGAAAACCTGGCCACCGTCTTTCCGGAAGCGGCACGCGTGGCGGCTGCGTTGGCGAGTGCAACGGACGCGTCAGCGACGTCTGACAGCGCGGAGCACGAGGCCAACTACTACCTCCTCTACACGTTCCAGCCGTGCGACTTCGTGATGGAGAAGACCAGCGACGACGACAGCGACTATCAGGGCCTTAGCAGCTGCGATGAACCTAGCAGTCTGTCCACCGCCGCCTCCCCCGTCTCTCACTCCAACACAACGACGACCACAACCACGACCGCGACGGCGGCCATTCAAAAGTCAGAAAATGAAGCTGCCAAGGCTGTCACTTCGAAGCCGCCGTTTGTGATGGAGTGGCGTGACCGCAGCCGCGATCGGGTCTACAAATTCATGGCGATGGCGAAACAGCGCATCCGTGAGTATTTGGAGGCAGCAGCAGTGGGCTCCTTTTCTTCGGCTGCAACGTCTGCGGCTCCGATGTTTTTCATGGACTGGCCGGATCCGGCGACAGGGCTGCCGGCGTGCTCGGAGCGCGGCGCCACGACCTTCTCTGATGCCGACACCGTCGAGCAATTCTTTCCTTTCAAGAAGACCATGGTGGCCGGCCCTGGTGGTGGCTGCTACATGGTGGAGCACCCCCGTTTTGGCCTCAACGTGTACCTCGACGCGGCAGTCCTGGTGGTGCCGCACTCGTTGGAGGAGAAGCTGAGTGACGCCGTACGCAGCCTCGGTGCACGGTGAAAGAGTGGTGTGGAAAAAAGAGAGGGAACACAACAGAAAACTGTATGTTTCGTTCTCAAAATCCTTTTTTTTTTTTCGAATGACGAATTCGTGTTGTGGGAATGGAAGTATTCTGGCAACCTTGTGCTGCTTCTGCTTCTCCCACCTATTTTTTTCTCTCTGTTCAAGTTGCTTGTCTGATCGAGCGTTTACAACAGATCTTCTTCTGGTTTTTTTTTCCCGCTTCCAAAAGAGAGTTATATTTGTCCAAAATTCGCTTTCGTTCAGCTTTTTTTTTTTTTACCACGTGTTTGTGAATGTGGATGCTTGCTTTGCAACTTGACTCTCGGGTTGCTCTTCTTTCTTGTCTCTGCGGTAACATACACACACTTTGTTTTCAGGAGAACACTTTGAAAATTGGAGTTTGTTCTCTACTGAGCGAACATGTGAGGCATCAACGGCGAGTTTTTACAGGTGTCGTACTCAAAACAGACACTCCACGCGTGACAAACCCTTTTTTGTTCTTGCGCTTGTTTTTGTTTTTGTATCTCGCTTTTCCTCTTTTCTATCCCGTCATCGTGTCAGGGTGATGCAAACATCTATGTGATTCCACGATGTGGGTTTGTCAACTGACTTCTTCCTTTTTTTTGCGTACTTCGGAAATCGTTGCGGATGGGACACGAAGTATTTCTATATGCGTAACAGTAATGACCGAGGACGTTTAATTGTGACGTGTCTGCAAGCGCACTTCTTTCCTTCCAGGCGGATTTCCGTTTTTTTTTCTTTTTTCTTTGTGATTTGTCTGTCTTTTAATCTTTTATGTTAATAAAAGACAAATGCAGTCACTTCTCCAAAAAAAAAGTTCAAAACGTGTTTTTGTTACTTCAAATCAAAATCTTTTATCCTTTTTCTTTTCTACTTAACACTGTGAAAGCGATTTTCTTTTTAATTTGCACTATATAGCTCAACAAACTGGTTTTTTGTTTACACTGTGAAGCATTATTCAAATTCAGCAGTATTGTTTTTCGAACGTCTCTCTTAGCTGATCGATACCCTGCTGATATCGAGCGGATGAACTTGATACAAGCAGCAGAGATGAACCCTTCGACAGTATGGTGTCTTCTCTACGCCTCGCTGTAGTGAAATGTTGTATTCGTCATGTACCGGAATAAAAAGTAAACAAAGAAGTTGCCTTATTTATCTGCTTTCTCTATTTCTTCCCTCTTCTTGTCATTTTTTTTTTCACGTACCTTCCCTTTTCTTACAGAAGCACATTTTTAAGCCGTTAATCATATTAAGAATTATATCCTTCTCTTTTTTCTGCCTTTTCATACTTCACCGGCGACAAAAGCTTGCGAAAAACATTCTTGACAGCTGCGAGGTGTGTGGTAATCTATCACCTTTTATCTGTTCCTCGTGTCACTTTCCTGCTTATCTGCCTGTGTGGTTTGTGAAAGACCAAAAAGAAAACAATCAGTTTCCTATAATTTTTACTCTCGAATTTTCCTTCGTTAAGACGTTATACACTATTTTCCTAACATTTCCCTTTTTCACTTTTCTTTCTTCGTTCTCGGGAACAAAGACTGTTTTTTTTTTTCCTTGCTTTCACAACCTTCCCACCACTTTGCATCATGCGGCGTCGCAACATTCTTGTCGACAACGAGCTGTCGGCGGCATTCCCTGATATGGAGTACATGCTCCTGCGCTGCCCCAAGTTTTACGCCAAGGAGAACTTGGAGACTGTCTTTCCCGATGCAGCGCGCGTTTTCGAGGACGCCCGGCTGCACCAATTGGGGGACGTGCACTACTACCTCCTCTACACCTTCCAACCGTCCGACTACGTCATGCAGAAGCCCGGCGAGGCCGCCGACGACGACGACGCGGCGCTGCTGCTCGACTCCGATTCGCAGGACATCAGCAGCGACGATGACGGCGGCGTCTCCACCGGCGCCAGCTCGCCGGCCGGCAAGGCGAACGACGACGACTTCTCGGAGCTCATTCAGTACACGCCGGCCTCGGTGGAGTGGAAGGACCGAAGCCGCGAGCGCTTCTTCGAGTTCATGAAGGCTGCAAGGACGCGCATTGCGGAACGGCTTGCGAATGCTGCTGCTACTGCTGCCGCTGCGACCACGGAGGCCACGGAAGCGGCGGCGCTGTTCATGGACTGGCCAGACCCGGCAACGGGACTGCCGGTGCGCTCCAAGCGTGGCCCGTCTACCTTCAACGACGCGGACACCATCCAGCAGTTCTTCTCGTACAGCAGCGTGCTGATCGCCGGGCCTGGCGGCGGCTGCCGCATGATCGAGCACCCGCGTTTTGGGCTGAATGTGTACCCGGCTGCTGGTGTGATTGTGGTGCCGAAGAGCGAGGAGGAGACGCTCTGTGAGGCTGTGCGCAGTCTGTCGCAGTAGAAAATTGGGTTACTGTTCTTCTGTTTTCTTGCAAAAAGTTATCAAGAACATGTTTGTTGTGGGGTCGAGAATTAAAAAAAAAAATTGGTTTGAGAAGAAAGCGAGGGAGCTACGCGAATATTGGTAACACGTATTTCAATGCTACCGAAGACTTTTTTAAAACGCTTCCTTCTTCTTTCTGTTTTCTGTCAATGCACTTAATGTGCCGTTAAGATTCACTTTTTTCTACGCTTAACTTTTTTCTGTTCTGTTTTTGAGAACCTCACTCGACTTGTTCTTCTGTTTTTTACTGCTTTTTTTTTTCGTGGTGCGTCAAATACACAGTATGTCTGCCCCGCGCATCTTTTTTTTTTCTTTGACTACTATTCTGAGAAAACTCAATTTTGTAAACCACACTTTTAAAAGTGATTTATTTCACCTTTTTTTTTTTTAACAGTCCGTTTCCTCCTTTTTCTTCCTTTTTTTTTTTATAGCATACCTTCGAAAGTCAAACTACCGCTTCAACTTGGTTTCATAGCTCCAAACGACGAGGCATTTTATTTTTTCGAAAGACTAGTGTTTTTTTATTTAAATTGCGAACAAAATAATGCACAAAGTGACTTATTTATCGAATCCGATAACCAATCCTCCTCTAAACCTCTGTTCTTTCTCGTGTTGAGTGTTTGCTTGGGTTTTCCTGACGGCACGTTTTTAGGGTCCAGATTTTTCTTTTTCTCTTTTTCCTCAACATGTCACTCTGGCATCTGCTAGTTTCGTCTGTTTTGAATGAGAGGCTACGCACCACCTTTTCTTTTTTACTTCTATGATGAGCGTAGCAAGAGAGGGAATAATCCTTTTCCTTTTTTTGTTTGTCTGAGAGCCAGGTGACGCAGCCGTTTCTTGCGCTTTTAGCTTCTTGAAAAACCTTTTTTCAGATTGAATGTCATTGACCTTGTTTATGGTGATTGGATTCTTCTTTTTATGGGTGTTTTTCCTGCTGTCACAGTCACTGTTTTCTTCGCGATTAAAAAAAATCTTTTAGATTTAAAAAGAGCTTCCTGTTTCGTTGTTGAAAGCAACGTTTTTTTTGAAAAACCCATCTTAGTGTTATTAAAAATGTGAGAATTGAAAAGAAGAATTTAAACGTGAAGTAAATTAGTCTTAAGAAAGTGTATGTTGATTAATTTCCACTGTGCTGTTTTGTAATTTCATCTAGTGCCTTTTTTTTTGTCCTCTTGGTTTTCTAACATTCAATACTATTCTACTCCAAGTGAAGCAACAAAACTGAGTACTTCAACGTCTGGAGAAGCTATTCAATGTTTTAAGAAAATAAAAACTTTCCAGGACACATCTAAAAAATTACCAAACCGTTGTTTAGTGGCTTCTTAGTCAGCCACCGTTGTTTTGCAGACTCAACTTTGTCTCGCAGCACTTCAAGGCAAAAATGGATTCGTTGTACGATCACGAGAGTTACTCAGACTCCCATGGGCAGAACAGCAGTCTGTCCTCGTCGTCCGACCATCTCCACCGGGACCGGCACCAACAGCACCGCCAGCACCTGCAACGTCCCTCCAGCCGGTACGTCAACCAGCAAAAGCAGCCGCAACAGGAAGATGAACACGCCATGGACGACTCGGACGCGTACCTGTACTACACACGCCAACACGAGCTAACCTCCAGCCCTTCTCGGACGCGACGCCACCACCACCCGTCACCGCAGCCGCAGCAGCAGCAGCAGCGGTCACATCGGCACCATCAAGAGAAAACTTCCCTGTCGGATGCACAGACATCGGTCGACTCTTCGCACGGCACGGACGGCCCACCAGACGACGTCGACGACGAAGGCTACTTCCTCTCCGCGGTATCCGGGGTGCCGAGTATAGAATTGGCGGATCTCGCTCCGCACAACCGCAGTTCCAACCCTGGCGATGGTGTCGACGCTGTCGACGGTGCCTCTGCCGAAGCCGGTGAGACGACCCTCGTTGAGGAGTTCGCGGTGCCGGCGTGGTCGCAGGGAAGCCGCCTGCTGGAGCGCCGCATCCATCAAGCCGTCGACCACGAAACAACGGAATTGGATCCAACCCACACGCCGTGGGAGGTGGCACGATCCGATACGGCGGGCACACACGTTGCTGGTCGCGGAGGTCACTGGCCGTCAGGCCCGCCACCGCTGGCGCCATCACTGCGACCGCTGCTCGATAACACCGGTGCTGCCTCGGCAACCTCGCCGCCGGTCCTGCTCGGGCCGCGCATGAAGGAGGCGGAGATCCCGGCCGATCCTCGCAACCGGCTGCTGGACTTGGTCATCACCAACACGGCGGCGAGCGTGACGCTGGGCGAGATAGAGGAGACGATGCAGTGGAGCCAGCGCTACGAGCCCATGTATGGTCCGCTGCTCGAGTACCTGCAGTCCTACCAGTCCATCTTTGTCGTTTCCCCGGTCGACGACCGCGTGCGGCTGCGGCGGCTCTTTTCCATTCGCACCGCTGAGGAGGTCGCTCGGCGTCGCACGCAGGCGGCACCGCTGTCGAGCAATCCAGCCGGTGCTGCTGCTGCTGCGGCGGGTTCTTCGCGTACTGCGCGATCGCGGCTGAGTCGTCGCAGTGGCAGAGACACCGCCGCCGCCGCGCATCGCTCGCCGTCTTCCGCTGTGGACCGGCGCTCTGGCAAGCCGTCGCTGCCCTCGGCCGAGGCCCTCGCGGCGCACATCGGCAGCGTCAGCTACAGCTGTGTCGGCGAGCACCTCCGCCTCGAGGCCCTCGAGCTCGTCTACCGCCGGCGCGGGTACGACACGGCGATGATGCACGGCGTCCTGCACGTCACCAACGAAAATGATTTTCACCTGTTTCTCTTCTCGAGTGGGGCGGTGGTGTGGTGGGGCATGGACCGGAAGGACCACTGGATGGTCGAGGACGACTTCCTGGCGGAGGCGACGCACATCGTCGACGGCGTCGAGCACCGCTACGTGCAGTCGGAGATCGAGGCGCTGTTCCCCATTTGGTGCTCCTTCGAGGTGGATGAGCAGTGTGATGACATGCAGATTGCCTCCCCGCTTGGCATTCAGCCGGCAGCCGTAGAGCCGGCGCTGGAGCGGCTGTCCAAAGTGCTGTGCTTTGACCACTACCTCGTCCCCGCGACGGAGCCGGCGCGCAGCTTGGTGATGTTGACCTTTTCCCACTCCCTCGGCCGCTCAGCCCGGGTGGACTACTTCGAGTTTGTGACGAAGTGGTCGCACCGCCACATCCTCTCCATTCCGGCGGAGTTCTCCGGCTTGCTGGACTACTTTTCCACCAAGCGACGTATTGCAAAGCTGGAAGGCGAGATCGAAGTGGCGCAGCTGGCGATTCAGTCTATTCACGACACACCGGATGTGCTGTGGGAGGTGCCGTGGCTGCAGGCGTACTACGACATGGTGGAGCAGCAGAACACGGCGCAGTCGCGGCTGGCGTGGTTCGCGTCTCGCAGTGACACGCTGTTGGAGCAGCTGAGCCACATCAAGGCTCGTCGGCACCGTCTCTTCATGCTTGGCTCGGATGTCTTTCTGATCGTCATTTTGATT
This sequence comes from Crithidia thermophila, assembly GCA_030849055.1. Classification (NCBI taxonomy): domain Eukaryota; phylum Euglenozoa; class Kinetoplastea; order Trypanosomatida; family Trypanosomatidae; genus Crithidia; species Crithidia thermophila. The sequence goes on along the minus strand of JASAOP010002633.1, from coordinate 18,554 downwards.
CTGGACGTCATGTTTATGACGTCGCGTCTGGTGGCCAAGATGTACTTCAAGGTTGAAGAGGAGGACTAAGAAGCAGCTTTGCTTTTTGTTTCGATTTGCTTTATCGCCATCTATTGTTTTTTTTTTTTTCAGTGCCGCTATTCACGCTTTTGGTTGAGGTAAAAACAACGGAATACAGCACTGTGAATTCACCTAAGGACTCGTGACACCCTCCATCAGACATATTAAAAGGGTTTTATTCAGAGAGTGTGAGAGATGCAACTGCATACAACGTGTTTTGTGAGAAATCTGCAGAACACGCGATGCGGTGTGGAATTAAAAGTAAGAGTGAATTGGCATTTTCTGTTAGCTTCTCTGGCTCTTTTCGCTTAACTCTCGCTCCGTTCTCTTTCTCTCTCTCTCGTTGCTCTCCACTTATTTTGATAAATTTATTCATCAGTGAGTTTTTTCTTAGTTGCTTTTTACTACTATTTACAGCTACCTCGATTAAGCAGCTCATTGCTGCAATCAAATTTGACAGCTTTTGCGTTCTCTCTCTCTTTCTTTTTCTGACCTGTATCTCTTTCATAAATTTATCGATCGCAACATACAACTCCGTTGCGTAGTTTGCATACACTTTCGTTAGCCGGTAAAGGAAGTTTCACACTTCTCTTTTCTTTTATTTGTAACCCGTTATTATTATCCATTTGCTAGGGTCCAAAAAATGACATCTGTGGGGAACAGCAGTTTCATGTCGACGTCGTCGGCAGGCGCAGGTCTGCCAATTGATCACCGGGCCTTCACGTCCTGCTACACCGTCACGAAGCACTCGTGGAGGGGCAAGTACACCCGTGTGTTCGGGGTCGGCCCAATGGGCATCGGCACGTGTGACATCCGATCGCTGACAAAGATGACGAACTTTTGGCCATTCCACTGCTCCGTGCGCAACGTCATTGCCGAGGGTGGCGGCAACAGTGGCCAGTTCCTCCTCATCACGCAGCAGAGCGGCAGCAGCAAGACAGAGGAGCTGCGCTTTTCGTGCGGCAGCGCGATGGAGCGTGCGCGGCTGCTGACCGACGTGAACCGCTACCGTGCCGTGTTCGACACGACGTTTCACCAGGCACTGTCACACCAGGTCTTTGCCGCGATGAAGTATACCATCAACGAGACTCAGCGGGCCTGCACGCTGCGAGTGACGGCCATTGGCGTTGAGCAGCTGCTTCGTATCGCCCAGACATCCAGCAGCCCGCTGCCGGCGTCCGCTTCGTCGCCGCTGCCCAACGGGAACATGACCTACGAGAAGGTGGGCGAGTACCTCTTCTCCGAGATTCGCGGCATCACGGCGATCGAGGGCAAGCCGTCCAGCGTTGTCTTCGCCTATGGGCCGGAGATGAAGCTGCACCTGTACGAGGTGGCTGACACGAAGCCGTTCCTCGACACGATTTACAAGTACGCCTACGACGTGGTCGGCCTGCCGCGGTACCCGCCGATGAACATCCTCCACCAAACCGAGTTCGACGTGGACCGGCTCGGCGTGCGTCGCGAGCACCTCGAGGCCATTGAGGAATTTCCGGTGCTGAAAAGTTCGCCCAAGCTGCGAGACGGGGCGGTGCGGCGGCTGCTGAGCACGACCGCCATCGCCCTTGTCGAGCGCGACCCTGTCTCCTACAACGCCATCAGCGTGCACTTCCTTTCCAGCATCTTCGCGCTGGTGCGGTGCGAGGACGACGACCAGCGCTTCCACGTCATCTTTAAAGACTCGCCAGTGATGAAGTCGTACCAGTCGCCGATGCGGGACACGATTCTCGCGCACCTGGTGACGGCGTGCTACAGCTGCGGGGATGGCAACGTCAGCGTCCTGTCGCGACCACTGCTGCGCCGCAACCGGCTCTCCTCGCTGGGCACGACGGTGACCGAGGAGGTGGAGAGTTTGCTGCTAAAAGGGTTGGTGGAGGGCCGTCCACTGGGCACGGCTGACACCAATGGTGGTGGCGGCAGCAGCAGCAGCAGCGGAAACGGCGCTGCGGTGGCTGCAGGGCTGCTGGCGTCGCTGGAGCTGTTCAACGCAAACGTGCCGCGCACCGGGCTGACCTGGAGCGAGAACAAGGAGGGCATCTTCGCCGAAAACCGGGAGAAGCTCATTTACAGCGCTCTGGAGGCGGTGCTGGCGCACTTCACGTGGGTGAAACCAGCAACGGAGACGATGTCGCCAACAACAGCATCAGCGGCAGGTGCCGGATCGTCGCTGGCGTCGGCGGACCCGCACTTTGTCATTGAGCAGTTCCAAGCTCTTGGCCGCCTCTCCGTGTCGCGGGTCGGCTTCAGCTCCATTGCGCTGGTGCCGTCGCTCTTCAAGGCGGTGGCCGTCTTCTCCGTGCAGGCGCTGCGCATGAACAACCTGGCCGTCTCCTTCGCCGTCATGGAGTTCCTCAACACCCTCATGACGCCGTTCCACAACCACTACGAGGTCGAGCACGAGTCCATCAACAAGAACCGTCTGCTGAGCGCCGAGGGCTTTGTGCGCAGCTTGCTGGAGGTACTGCGCGACCACATTCCCAGCGAGAGCGCCTCGCTGCTGGTGCTGGAGCTGCTCTTCTTCTTTGAGTTTGCGCTGTGCCCGCCGTACAGCGAGACGACCGACCCGGGCCACTTCCGGCGAGTGCTGAAGGATTTAGTCGACATTGTCGGCCGCCACCTCTTCGCGCTACTGAGCCACACGTGCGACATCATCCGCTACACCGCCGGGCAGCTGATCCGCGTGGTGATGGAGGAGGGCGACGAGCAGCAGTTCGCGCGCATGCAGCAGCTCGCCCTGGCCGAGGGCGGCCTCCTGACGCAGTTCAACACCGCCGTCTTCTCATCGAATCGGAAGCTGCGGGATCTGGCGCGGCGCCTCATCGCGTACTGGGCCTTTGCGGATGTCACGATGCAGGACGTGCTGCGCCGCATGGTGCCGATCACGCTGCTGAATTTCTTACAGTCGCCAGAGCAGGCACCGAACGAGGAGCAGGAGCAGGAGCGGCGGAAGAAAGTGACGCAGATGACGACGAGCTTCCGCGAGTCGCAGACGGGGTGGTTTAAGAAGTCCTTCAATCCGCGCGAGGTGACGTTGGAGTCGAGTCAGGGTGGCAGCGGCAGCGGCGCTGGGCAGGACGGCGGGCGGGTGCGCTACCGCGTCCGCGACGTGCGCGTGCAGCCGTCGCTGAACTGGAACATGTTCTTCTACCAGATCAAGCGCGACCACCTGAGGCCGGACCTCATCTGGAACCACACGACGCGCGACGAGCTGAAGGCGGCCGTGCAGGCGGAGCTGGACACCTTCCGGCAGTACAACGACACGCAGAGCGAGAACATGGTGGCGTGGAACTACGCCGAATTCGAGGTGGTCTACCACAGCCTCGACAACGAGCTCAAGATTGGCCAGCACTACCCGCGGCTGCTGTTCGAGGAGGCCCACCCGGTCATCTCTCGCCCACGCGAGTTCTTCAACGACTTGTACCACCGCTTTCTTCTCGTGCAGGACACGAAGAGCAAGCTGGAGTGCCTGCACGGGCTGGCGCTGCTGTACAAGCACTACCCCGAGCAGATCGGCGAGTTCCACGACGTGCCGTACCTCCTGCAGATGTTGCAGAGCACGATGGACCCGATGATGCGGGACCGCCTGCTGCTGCTGCTCGCCCACCTGCTGCGCGCGCGCCACAACATTAAGCTCTTCCTCGACCACGATGGGCTGTCGCCGCTGATGGAGTTGGTGACGATGGCCCACCTCCACATCGACCGCCCGCAGCTGAAGTCCGTGACGAACACCATCGAGTACGCCGGAAATCTGAAGGAGATGCAGGGGCAGGAGAAGGAGTGGCACTACACCAAGAACGGCAGCAAGGCCGGCCCCGTCTCTTTTTCCGAGCTGAAGGAGCTGTATCAGAGCGGCGAAATCACGGCAACGACTAAAGTCTGGGCGCAGGGAATGCCGGGCTGGCGCGAGTTCCGTGCCGTCGCGCAGCTCCGCTGGGGCATCCTGAGCGCGGACCTGCCGTCGGTGCTGACCTTGACGGAGGTGACCTACACCGTGCTGGACATCTTTCTTCTCCTGTGCGAGCACTTCCCGTCTGTGAACGGCGAGGGGGCTGTCATGCAGCCCCAGCCGAAGGTGAAGCGGCTGCTGAGCGGGCCCGCCATCCTGCCGCACATTGTCCAGCTGCTGCTGACCTTCGACAGCGGCATCTGCTCACGTGTACACACGCTGCTGTACACGCTGATGGAGGCGAACCCGTTCGTTGGCCGCCTCTTTCTCAGCGGAGTCTTTTTTTTCGCGTGTCTCTACACGGCGTCGGACGTGCTGCCCATGTGCCGCCTCTTCGCCGCGACACACCGCAAGCAGGCCTTCCAGTACGCGGCCGCGACAAACGATTTGGTGCGCGACAGCATCCTCGCCCCGCTGCTGCCGCCGGCGATGGTGTGCTACTTGACTCACCACGGCGCCGAGGCCTTTGCGGATGTGCTGCTCGGCGAGTACGAGTCGCCGGAAGCGATTTGGTCGCCGGCGATGCGGCAGTACCTGGCAGGCAAGGTGGCGGCTCATGTGGCGGACTTCACGCCGCGCCTGCTCGGCAACAACACGGTCGTCTACCAGTACTGCCCGATCGTCGGGGTGCAGTACGACGCGCTGCAGCGGGAGCTTTTCTGCAGCCAGTATTACCTGCGCCACTTCTGCGACGAGCTGCGCTACCCGAACTGGCCGGTGCGCGACGCCGTGCGCTTTCTCACGGACATTCTGCAGCAGTGGAAGGAGGAGCTGAACAAGAAGCCGTCGACGCTGACGCGCGAGAAGTGCTACGCTATTTTGGAGCTGCAGCCTGCAGGGGAAGGTGGCGAGGCAGGTGGTGCGACGGCTTCATCGTCGTCGTGGCAGCCGTCCAAAGCGGAGCTGCGGAAAGCCTACTACCAACTCGCTGCAAAGTATCACCCGGACAAGAACCCGAACGGACGCGAGCTCTTCGAGCAGGTTCAGCGCGCCTACGAGTACCTCGCCTCTGACGCGACGGAGTCGAGCGCGCCAAACCCGGAAAACGTCTTTCTTCTGCTCAAGGCGCAGTCCATTCTCTTCAAGCGCTGCGGCCTCGTGCTGCAGCAGTACAAGTACGCCGGCTACGGGCTGCTGCTGAAGCTGATCGAGACGGAGTTCCGCAGCGCGGACGCGCTGCACAAGCCCATCGTCCTGCTCGACCCGGCGACGGAACTGTGCTACTTCACCATCCGCAACGCCCCGCTGAACGCCGACGAGCTGCAGGAGGAGGGCGGCGTGCACCTGCTGGCTGAGATTGCGACGTACTGCTTCGACCTCATCACCCCCAACTCGAAGGACACGGAGGTGCACGTGCGCATTGCGAAGCACTGCATGTTGACCTTCTCCATCAGTGCCCGCTTTACCGACTGCCGCCGCAAGATGCTGCGGGAGAGCAAGATCCCGTACTTGACCGCGCGGGGCATCGCGTACTACCAGGCGCCGGAGCTCTCCCGCGCCTGCACGGAGGCGTGCGCCAGCGAGTCCCGCAGCGAGAAGATGCAGTCGGAGCTGATCCAGTGCGGCAGCGTGTGGCACCTGCTGCAGCCGCTCTTTTCGTACGACGCGTCCCTCGAAAAGGCGGAGCTGGGGCTCACGGAAGACCACCACAAGCAGCTCTTCGCCAACCGCGCGGCCGTCTTCGCCCTGCACGCCATTTACGCCATCGCCGGCATCCCCCGACCTTCCCCCCAAACCGCAACAGGATCGAAGATTGACGCAGAGACAGGGCAGATCTTGTCCAGTCCGGCGGCGTCGAAGAGCGCCACGCCGGCCCCAGCGGAGGGCGACGACGATCGCGACGCCGTCGTGACAACGCGCCACCAAGGCGTGTACGCGCTACTGCGTCAGCTGCTCACGCCGTTCATCCTGCACAAGATGGAGAAGCAGCCGCACAGCGAGGCGGAGGTGCTGACGCTGCTCAACAGCAACTCCGAGACGCCGTATTTTCTGTGGAACAACTCGTGCCGCGCCGAGCTGGAGCAGCTGCTGTCGGCGACGTCCGAACGCTTCCGCGAGGCGGCCTACGGCGCCACGGACCTGCCATCGCTGACGTCGTGCGTGCAGAGCTTCACGTACTCGCTGCACAAGGACGAGGTCGTCGTCGGTGGTGTGTTTCTGCGCCTCTTCATCGCCCAGCCGAGCTTCCCCATCCAAAATCCTGCTGGGTTCTTCATGGCACTGCTGCAGTATCTGCTGGGCAAGCAGGCCGCAGACGGTGTTGGGGCGGGTAACAAGGCCGCGACTCCCAGCGCGGTCACAACGGGCCCCGCCGCAGCCGACGGGGATCGCTCGGCAGAAAAAGTGACCGCGCTGCAGCAGGCGCCGCTGCTCGCTGCGAAGTCGCTGTTCCTCCTCACCAGCGGCTACACGCAAACGCTCTCGACGGTCGCAGCATCACAGATGAAGGCGCTGGTGGCGCTCTTCAGCGTCTCCGACAGTCCCAGCGGCGTCACCAACGGGAATGCAGGCACGAAGCAAGCCACCACCACCACGAAGGAGCCCACCGACGCCACGACAGGCACGCGTGTCGCTGCCTGCGCACCGGACGCGCGACGTGCCGTGGTGCTGGAGCTGATGCAGGCGGTGACGAAGCTGCTGAGCTTCGACGTGTGCCTGCAGGCGCTGGCCACCGTGGACTCCGCCATGACCGCCGTCACGCTGTTCCTGCAGGATTTGCTGGTCTCCGCGGAGGCGCAGAAGAGACCGGCGCCGTCGGCCGAGGACTCGATGACGGTGCTGGCCCTGGTGCAGGCAATGATGTCGCACCGCGGGCTGGTGCAGCAGCTGCTCGACCGCGGCCTCTACGTCCCGCTGCTTTCCCTGTACGCCACGACGACGAGCGAGGAGGTGCGGGAGGAGGTGTGCCGATGCCTCGGCAAGGCCTACGCCGACCGCCTCGTCGGGCCGCAGCTCTTCTTGCGCTCGTCGAGGTTTCTGCCGACGGCCTTCCTGGAGATGATGAAGGACAACGCGAAGCAGGCGAGCCGAATGCTGGACAGCTGGCAGGAGAACCCGGAGCTGCTGTGGACGAAGCCGCAGAAGGACGACCTCGTCCACCAGCTTCGCACCGCCCGTGGCGAAATCGCCGCCGCCCTGCAGGCCGACCCGCTGGCGACGTGGAAACCTTCCACCGCGGCAGCAGCCTCCGGCCGTGACACTTCTGCCGGGTTGACGGGAGCTGGCGGCTCAAGCAGCGCGTACGCGAGCAGCGGCGACGGCGGCGACGACGACGCGCGCCGTCTCCGTCAGCTGCAGGTGGGCGGGGTGTACGTGGCGCTCTACGTGCAGCAGCCCGGCTGGGCCGTGCGGCACCCGAAAGACTATCTCATGGCCCTCCTCGAACGCTTCGTGGAGGAGGCGGACAGGGCGGTGGCCGTGGCGGGCAGCAGCGGCGGCGGCGCGTCAGCGTCCTCGACCTTTGCCAACGACGTGGTGGAGCTGCTGACGAAGGCTGGGGAAACGCTCCTGCGGCACTCTCCTGGTCTGCGGGACTACATGGCGTCGCTTGGGTACGGCAGCAAGATGCTGCGCCTCCTCAGCCCCCCAGAAGGCACACCGGCAGACGAGGCGGTGGTGGTAGTACGCGCGGCGCTGCAGTGGTTGAAGGAGATGAGCCGCTCCGCCGCCTGCGTGGAGTCGACATGCAGCACCGTCGACGTCTTTCCACATCTGCTGGCGGTCATCCGTCAGCAGCCTCGCCTTGTCATGGATGCGCTGGAAGTCCTGGAAGGCTTTCTCAGCAGCGCCACGCGGCGCTCACGCATCCTCGAGTACGCGCTGCGCGACCGCCTGCCGGAGACGCTGCTGCGCTACCTGGAGGAGGGCCTGCCCGACGCGGCGAGCGCTGCAGCCGGGGTGAGTGCGGCGACGATCCGCGCGGCGCTGGTGAAGGTTATCAAAGCGCTGCTGGCGTCGCCGGACGACGCGTACACGCCGCGCATTGCGGAGCTGCTGGATCAGAGCGCGGTGTGGGCGAAGTACAAGAACCAGAGCCACGACATGTTCCTCTCGCAGACGCAGTTCGGCGGCTACCTCACCTCCGGCGACCGCGGAGGCCCGGCAGCGACCACGCTGTCACTGACGGCACCGACAACCACGACCGACGCCAACACGCGTTCAGAGCCGCCTCCGGTGGACGAGCACTCGGGAGTGCCACCACCCCTTTAAGACTAAAGGCGAGGAGGAAAAAAGGAAAAAAAATAGTCGAAAGGAGAGAACGGACTGATCTCCTCTAAAGTTTCGTTGCACTGTGGTTTTCTGTACTGCATGCTTTTTTTATTTAAAAAAAAAGAAACTTTTCTATTTTGCATGCTTTAAATGTGTTTTCGCTTGCTTTGTTTTTCTTCCGAGAAGAAGGTGATTTTGTTGCACGCAATGCTGCGCGTTGTTTTAAGTATACGATTCTCGTTAAAAGAATATTTTTGTATCCACGTTGCTCCTACAAAAAAATAATATAAAACGGACGTCAAGTAGTTCAGCCTTTTTGCGTTGAATGTGGAGTTGACATGCAAAGAACGTTTGCCAAACAATGGTGATGATAAACTACACGAACGATTCAAATCATTTCAAATTAAGAAAACTTTTTTGATGTGTAGTCGACAGGACGGGTCGTGAAAAATTGCAAGACGTTGCCCGTTGCGCTTCGCAGCGTTCATTGTGGCAGTGAATGCGTGCAGTGATGAATGCGGCAACTGAACCTTGTGGAAGTACTCTGCTGGTGCATTTTTTCTGACATGACACGAAAAAGAGCTGTTTTCTTTGCACGTCAAAAGTAAAACGAAATATCTACTATTAACATTGTTTCACATTGTCAACTATTTCACCCCCTGATTCTTTCTAACTTTGCCAATAATAACTTTCCTAACGCCATCAACCTGGGCACAACAACTTCCATTATGTGACTTTACGTCTTTCACTGCCGTCCCTTACTTTACCGTCTTCTCCACGCTTCACGTTGCAGCTTTTTACGCTCTACTACAACAATCTCTCAATCTCTCAAACAACCAATTCCAATTTCCACTATTTTCCACTGTACCTCCATCAGCTATCTTTTTTTCGTTTCCCCTTTCTTTTTCTGTGTTCTGTACCTACGTTTTTTTTCCTGTTTGTGTTCTTCTCTTCACTCACAAGTTTAAAAAAGAAAACTTTTTTTTTCAGCCACAGTCTTTTTACTATTTGCTTCTCTCGCTAAACGAAAAAAAAAAAACCTCAGCCTTTTTTCCCCCCTCTTTACTCTACACTCAAGACAAAGAGAAACAGTAAAGAAAGATGCAGACCATGCAGCTCCCCCGCATTCCGTCCTACGAAGAGGCCAGCATGGCCGCTGGTGAGTACCCGTCCTCCCCTCTGTCGCACCTGAGCCGCAAGATCGACCAGACGAAGCTCAAGACGAAGGTGTGCCGCTACTACCTGCTCGGTGCCGCCTGCCCTTTTGGGGAGAGCTGCGCCTTCTCGCACAGCGACGGCGCCGTGTCGTCGTCCTCGGCGCCGGCCTCGCCGTTTGCGCCGCCGCCGGCGATGAAGGGCGCGGGCAGCGTGTCCTCCGAGGACCTCTCCAAGTCTGCCAGCGCGAACCTGAGCGACACGCAGTCTAGCGGCGACGCGGCGGAGGTGCCGGAGCGCGTCGTCTTTGGTCAGCCGCCGCCGGCCTACGCCGAGGCGCTGAAGGAGACGGACACGTTTGCCGCGCCGGAGGAGGAGGTGGCGGCGCCGCCGACGTACCCGAAGCGCTTCCGCTTCGACCCCTACAGTGTGAACTGGATTGCCTATGAGAAGACCGCGTAATAAAGTACCCAAGAACTTCTTCAACCACAAATTGAATTTTTAAGCAATCACCAAGAGGAGAGAGAGGATGAGGAAAGGAGAAAAACCCCCATTTTTTTTTAAGTTGCGTTTGAAGAAAAATAAAAGTACGGTTGACATGAGAGGAAAGAGAGACATCAGAAATCAATGTTGAAAGGAAAAGAGAAAAGTTAAACATAATAAAAGTCGTCAAAGGAGAAAAAAAAAAAGAGTTTGCAATGTACGTTTCTACGCCCGCCATTCACTGCGCGGTGCGGGGATCAAGTAAGGTTGGCAAACTCAACACGACCAAAAAAAAAAAAATAGGAAGACGGCGATGTTATTGTTTTTTTTTAAAGCTTACAACATCGTATTTTTCTGTTTTTGTTTTCTTGGTTGTTTTTAATAGCAGAAAAAATCTTAAATGAGAAAGTGCAACTGCTCGCGGACTTGTGCCACCCTCCTTTTTTTTTTTAAATGAATCCAGCCGAAGTTGCTTTTATTGTTTGTTTAAATCGCGATGTTTTTCTTTTTTACACATTTCCTTTTGACTGCGGAATTCAGCGGATCGCCACGAACTTAGAGGTTGTCCTAACCCGACGGAAACGCTAACGTAACACCTATACACTCGCCAGCGCTCCCTTTTTTTCCCCTCGTTTTCCTTCTACTTTACTGTTCATTGATTCTACTGTAAATACGTATCGACTTTTGTCACGAACTCTTTTTCTTCTTAAAAATTTTATCGAACTTTTAAAGAAGAAGAAAGGAGGCAAGTGACAACTTGATTCTCATGTTCGTTTCACGTTGTGATTTTCATCTGCTTCTCAGATGCGACGATGTATGGATGTCACGAAGACTGTCCACTTATATTTTTATACGTTTACCATGTATTTTGCAATACCTACGCGTTTTTTCCTTTTTACCTCGAGTCCGTGGCAGCTTTTCAGGCAAATTTATGTCAGTGCAGCAGGAATCATGTGTTAGTTTCTTCTTTCTTTCAGCTTTCAAAAAGGCAACGTCGGTGCTTCGGATAGCACAGTGGACCTTTCTGTTTCTCGTGCGATTGTACTTTTCTCACGTTCAAGGTTTTTTTTCTTCTGACCTTTGTGTTTGCTCTTGCCTTTGTCCCGTACGCTTCACTTGGCTTTTTTCCCCCTTTGCGGTCCTTCTCCCTTTCTCTCCTTGAGAAGTTTTTCTTTTTTTCAATCACGTTGCATTTCCGGTGTTTCTCCTCTCGCTCTCTTTCAACCTATCTCTCTTTTCTCAAATCTCATCTCAATGCTGTTCAAACTCCTCCTCCTCTCTCTCTCTCTCTCTCCAGGTGGTCCTCCACTACCTTTCCTCCTTTTTTTCTTTTTCCATCGATTAAAACTCTTTTTTTTCTTTTTCTTCTCTGTAACTGTGACGGTTTCCTTTTCCTTTCGCTTTTTTTTCTCTCTATCTTGTTTTGCTATCCTCCGCGGAGTTTTCTTTTCGCTTCTTTCTTCTGTTCTTTTTCTTTTTTTTTTTTTCCTTTTCATTGCGCATGCACATTGACATGTCCTGCGTTGTGTCACATTTGTCTGTCCTTCGCTCATGCTATATGACAGTGATACGACCTTTGATGACCTTTTTCTCTTTTGGTTCTTCTATAGTAGGCACTCCTGATTTCTTTTTATCTTCCTAACACCTAACAGAGCTCTTCTTTTTCTCTACTTTTCACCTTCTCCCCTTCTTTGTTTATACAGCTCCTCTACTTTCTGGTATTGATTCATCCTTTACACCTTACTGTATTTTTTCTTTTTTTCTAGCTTCTTTTATTTTTCCTTCTTGTTGGGGTGTCGCTACGACACTGTTTTTTGTGCTCGTTTTGTACACCCACACACACCGCCTCGTGCGGCGTTCCGTTGTTATGCCCCCTGAGCTTTCTAAACTTACAACTGGCAGCACGTGAAAAACGCGATCTTTCAAGGCTCGCTAGCGCAGCGCGCGCAGCATACCACCAGTAGCTCGTGTTCCTACTGCTCGCGTTTAGACTTTGAAGTTCGGCTTCTCACGCATGCCGTGAAACAACGGACGGGAAATCTTCTTTTTTTTTCTTTTGCTACACTTTTTCCCCCCTGCTCTGTGTATGTGTTCTGCTTTTGTCCTATATTCCAGTTTTACGTCAAACTTTGGTATCCATACGATAACATGCACGACAACGGAATGCACTTTCTTTCTCACTTTCCTTGTTGTTCTTTTTTTTTTTGTTTGTTTGTTTGTTTTTGACGCACTGCTTGCTAACCTTTTTCGACAATTCCAGTTTCCCTTACCTGTCCACGTCGGTCTCTTTCTGCTGTCAACGCTTTTTCTCCTTACGACTACGACGTGAAACGAACAAATGTCCGCTACACACAGGCGCACGTGCCTGATTTTTTTTTTCATTTTACTACACTCTCTGCTTCTGAAAGAATCTATCCGTTCCAACAGTTTTCGAAAAAGCAAAGCTTCGTTCTAGTTTTAGCTGTTTGTTAGCTTCTTTTTTTCTTCTGCATTGCCCCACCTCTTGGTTTCTGTGCTCACTGATTGAGGTATAGACGCTGTCGTCGATTCTCTTTTTTGTTCTTGTGTTTTGTTCAGGTGTGTTTTTCTATACGCTTTCTGCTTTCATTGCGTTTGTTGCTTTCCTTGTCAGTTTTTTTCTTATGTTTTCTGCTCATTGCTCTTTTTGACGAATGTGCTTTGTCTTTCTCTTTCTGAGGTTGAAAACTGTGCACAAAAAAAAAATGACCTTTGTTTTGTGCTTTACTCCCCTTCGACTTCCTCTTGCGGCGAGTTGGTGACGTCCTCGATCGCATTACTAGAACGGAAGTAAAAAGAGAAAGAGAGATTTATCAATTTGTTATCCCAGTCTTTCTCTCTCCGCGTCGTTCTGTGAGAGGTGTCAGTGGTCACTTTTCAGTCGTCGAGAGAAGTAGGGTGGGAGAACAAGGCACTGCAATTGCTAAAAAAAGGAGTCAGAAACAATCGAAAAACCATAAAGGTTACCTTCAAGTTAGTCGCCACATTCCCGCCTGACTTTACCGTTTGAGAAAATGAGCCCTTTTCTTTTCTATTTTATGTGTGTGTTGTGAGACCAAAACGGATGAGCGGTGGCGCGTGCAGTATTTATGAACACGAATCAAAACAAATAGCAGGCTCCTTTGCATTTTTTTCTGTTGCGTTACGGGAATGGATTTGTTTCTTTGAAGGTTGTGAATTACCAGTGGGTGATTTTAAAGAGGTGCCCCGGTGACGAAGCGAGAATGAGTGATTGTTTTCCTCTTTTTTTCGCTCGCACTTGCACTTCCGCCAACCACACCAATACACTGTCACAACCTTGCGTTTTACCGCTCTTTCTGTTTTTTTTATTATTATTCGGGGCGCCAGGTAGGGAGCTGGGGTCAATCGAAAAGGCCAACAACAGTCTCTTTCATTTCTCTTTTGCTCCTTTTCGTTCTTGTCTAAGTAATTGGTTCATGTTTTCATTCTGCTGCCCGGGTAATTTCAGAAAATGAAATATCGTTACTTTATGTGTGCGTGTGCGTGCGTGAATTGATTGTAATTGAATGCTCTTTTTCTCAATTTCATAGCTCTCGCCCCTCATTATTCTCTTTTCTGAAGCTCTTCCATTTTGACTCCTTGTGCTTGAAGCGTTGATCCTACCATCTCACTGTCACGAAAGTGAAAGAGAAACTGGGAATTCTCTCTTTTCCTTTCACTATTCGTCGCTTGTGGGGGAAAAAAAAGCAAAGCGAATACGCGAGTGACAAGATTAACAAATCTGTTGCCCTGTGTGAACGCCAGGAACAGCCGCGTTTATTTTTTTCTCGTTGAGTGCTTTGACCGGTAGCGATCCGTTTACACACTTTTTTGTTTCTGTGCTGGTTTTTCTTTTTCTACACCTCGCTTTTTTGCTGATTAGCGTGGGCCAACAAGTTTTTTGTATTTTGGTTGCCCAACGCCTATCCAAAAAACGAGCTGTTTTCAACTAAAGCAGAAACGAAAAAGGGAGGAAAAAATACACACTCATTACAATTTCTTTCTTAGCTTCTCTTACATTCGCTGATACTTGTCCACTTCTGTTTTTTCACACTACTACTACTACTACTACTAATATTGTGTGGCTTCTGCTTTCCTGCTTCTTTTTTTTAAGTCCACATTTTAAAGACCCTTTTTTTTATAATCCTCTACGATTAAGCGCATAATATTTCGAGTAAACACCTTTTAAAAACGCTTCTTTTTCCTACTACGATTAATTCGCTGGATGAATTCAGCTAAACGTTCCGCATAAAAAAACATGTCATTGTCTTTTTCTTCATGCGTTCTCCTTGCCTTCAAGAATGGTTTTTCGAGTTTACAGCAGTCCCTTATTTTTTTTTACGTGATTTTGTCGAAAAGCAAAAGCAGTTTGGAGGTTTATTGAGCTGGAAAGTGTTTAAAAGTGGTGGGCTTGGCCTCTGTTAATTGTTGCTACTGGCAAATCTCATTGGCATGGTCAAACTTCGGACAACTTATTGTTACTCCTCTATTTTTTTTTCACTCCCTTAATAAGCCGGCCTTTTGTTTTTGTTTTTTACTCCGCTGGTAGGCGATTCGCGTGGAACAATTGAAATTCGAGAACCTTTTTCTTTTTCAAGAACGACAAATGAACATATGCGTAAAACGGTAACGATTAAACATAACGACAAGTAGAAGTTTTGCCACCACCGCCACTACGACTACCAGATCCACAAAATGTTTCTGCGGGGCAGAAAATGTGTAATGGAATTCATGAAACCTTTACAAACCACTTTCTTTGTTTTTTCGCTTTCATTCTTTTCTTGTCTGAGATTTCAGGAGTGCCTCTATGTTTTTTTTTTTTTTACACGAAGGTGCTACGCTACCTTTCTTTCCTTCATGGTTTTCGCACAGCTTACTTTTTTTTTCTTTCTCTCGGATTCTGTCCGAACCCCACTTTTTTTGCTTTTGACTACTTTTCATGCTTGTATCTTTCATTTTTTCTTTTTCCTTTTTTCAGTTGGTGTCCACATCTTTTTTTTTTCTGCCCCTTGAGCGATTTTTCTGCTCATATCATGACAGTGAACACCAACAGAGAACAAAAAAAACACCAAACGAGATGGCTTCACCAAAAAAAAAAAAAAAAAAGGATGCCGTCCTTTAAAAAAAAAAAAAGTTCTTTGTTTTTATTTACCTACCGCTCGGAAAATTCCGAGATTCAAAGAGACAAGGTATTATCCTTTCGCTGAACTTTCTTTCTAGTATTTCTGCTAGACCCCCATTTTCTGAAACCCAAGTTTTTCTCCTCTGCTTTTTTCACTTCCCCATTTACTCTATTCTGGCCCCGCAGATCGTTTTGTAACATCTGAAGGCAGCAGTTTTAGAGTCAAGCGGCTGAAATAGTTCAGAGAACTGCAGATGAGAAAGCGACAGACGCAAGAAATGCAGAAGTGAAACTGCAAACGAGACAGGAAAGGAAGTACTTCTTCTCTTTTTTCTTGGGGTTTTCCGCAACCTGCTCTCTCCTTTCTTTCCACTTCTGAGATACTCACTGCAAACTACTGAAAAAAAGGGAGAAATGGTAGGAAAAGTTTAGTTTTTTTTTTTCTTTTATCCTTCGTCTTGAATGTCGAGAATGCGAGCAGGCACAGGCTAAAACAGAGCTCTGAAAAAAGAAAAAAAAAGATCACCTAATCAAGTAATTTTAAACATCCCGACCAATCTGTAGTACGGGTCAAAAAAGAAAGTTTGATTGCGGTTGCGCGCATCACTCTTCATATATATATATTTATTTATATCTATTTAACTATTAAGAAGGTATTAGGTAACGTAAAGGGAGATTGCGACTCTGCTCGTGTGATCACATTTGTGGGGTGAAAAAAAAACAGGAGGGATGGGAAGCTTGGCACGTTTACAAGCGAAAAAGGCTTTTCTTACCTCCATGTGATGCCGTGCTTGATGCAACAACAGATGCTCGTTTCAGGAGCTTTTTCCGCTGAAGATGCCTCCCGACTACCTCTCCAAAAAAAAAAAAGTAAGACCTCGCATCGTTGTTGACATGCTTTGTGTCGACTTTTGTTGTCGTTGCTGTTTTCCGTTCTATACACAATTCTATCTTCCATGTATGTGTGCAGGCATGTGTTTGTTTTTGTGTGTGTATGTATATGTTTGTGTGTGTGAATGACTGTAGCAGAGCTACGTTTTTATTTTTTCTCGTTCTCTGGTGGAGCAACTTACTTTGTATTTGTTGCGGCACTTATGCGAATTGACATCGCGACTCCTTTTAAAAAAAGTGAAAGGTAGTAAAGGACGGGCATGCGAGCACACCTGAACACCCACACACACGCACTCTTTCGCACGCCTGTTGAAGAAGAAGAAATCTGCACTGCGGAGAGTGATGTATTTTTTCTGTTTTGTTTTTCGTTTTGTTTCAGCAGCGACAACAAACGTTGGGGGCTGGAAGGTAGATGGGTACGATTCAACCGGAAAAAAATGTCTTCGGAACTTGCTGCCCCTTTACAACTTACTCTAATAACCAAGTGACTCTGTTTTTTTGACTGTTTCTCTTCGTTGATTTTTATGTTTGTTTGTCCCTTTTTTTTTATCGTTTTAACGACGATTTTTATTATTTTGTTCATCTACGACAATTTTATTTCCAAGGTTTTCTTTTCTTCTACTCTTTTACGACTATTATATTTTCTGGTTCTGCCTCTGCGTAAGCCGTACCTCAAACGACAAACAATCAACGAATCGAAATTCGATCCCGCCTCCGGAAGATATAAAAGTGAGAAAAATAAGGCGTACTCAGCAAATTAAAAGATGAGATTCACAAAGGCAAGCTGACTATGCGAGCGTGCTTTTCTCTGCGCGATGAAGCAAATGCAGGGGAAGTACATCGATAAGTGAGCGCTTTGGTGAGATTGTCGCACTTGTAGACACTTTTTCTCATCTGCCGCGGGCTTTTTTTTCGTGTGTTTTTTAGAAAGGTGAGCAACAACAACGTCGTGAGCACTGTGAAGTCAGGACCTCCACAAGATTGACGCGAAAGTGGACGATCCAACGTGGCGTCGTTTTGCCGTGTTGCATCAGCTGGTAGCAGTGAGAGGAAAATTGCGGCAGTCTCTGCCGCAGTGTACCTTCTCGTAATTTCACCGTCGCGCGCGCAAAAACTCGTATCCAGGGTTCAGAATACGGATGCAATACCACCCGGTTTTTGCCTTTTGAACGTGCCACAATGCGTTTTTTATTTGTCTCAACACTACCACCTCCTCTTCTCTCTCTCCTCTGCTCTCTGCTCCTTATGTTGTCGGCGTGACTCATTCCCTTTTTCGCTGTAACGCCCACTTTTTCACATTTTTACACCCGCTGCTTGAATGAACAAAGCCATTCATCGCTACTTCCTTCATTTTCTTTCGCTCTCTTTCTCTGTGTTTTCCTTCGTTTTCAATCTTCTTTCGGCTTTTTTTTTCTCTTCTTTGCGCGCATACTTCAATACCTGTCACTCTCTCTCTTTGATCTGTTCATCCGGTTCTTCATCCTCGATTTGTTCTCAGTCCATTTTCTCTCTTCGAAAAAAAAGGCAAATATTCATCAGGATGCAACACCACAACACCCACGCCCACGCCCTCAGCCGCAACGTGAGCCTTATGAAGGCTGCCTCGGTGGAGAGTCTGCCGACCTTCGCGGGCAAAGACGAGGCGTACCCCCGCAGTGGCGCCAGCCGCATCGACTACTCCAAGTACAAGACACGGCTGTGCCGCCACTTCATCCGCGGCCTGCCCTGCCCGTTCCGCGAGCGTTGCGTCTTTGCGCACGGTGAGGAGGTGGCGAAGATGGCGCTGAAGGAGCCCGTGTCGACGCCGGCGTCGCCGCTGGACTCGCAGACGTGCATCTACACCCCCGAGTCGAACAGCTTCACCGGGGAGGAGCGCAGCACCTCGAGCAACGGCCTCGTTGAGGAGGTCAGCGCGGGCGACTACCGCGTGCGGTCCGGCTCCGTGTCGCAGATCGTCGACGCCGACGCGATCGCCGCGCTGCCGCCGCCGCCGACGTACGAGAGTGCGCTGCAGACGGAGGACGGCGTGACGGCGCCGGCGGACTTCCTGCCCCCGACGTACCCGCGGCGGTACCGCTTCGACCCCTACAACGCCAGCGGCATCGTCTACGAGCGCGAATAAGTGCTGCGCGACGCACAGACACGCACACGAAAACAACCGAAGACATCTTTTTTCTTTTTTGCCTTTCAGAAGAAAGCAAAACAGAAGACGCGGAGGGCGTTTGCACAGAAGCAGTCATAAAAATGAGTGTTTCGAAATGTTAGAGGCTTTGTGGGAAGCAGAGATAACGAAAGAAGGAGGGTAAAAGATAAAAAGGAGGAAAAATAGAGAGGAGTCACAAATAGTCTCTCTGCGTTAACAGAATAGACGTCTTTGTGTAACTGTGGGTATGTGTCCTCTGGTTTTCTCTTTTTTGCGTGCCTTAGAGAGAGAGAGAGAGAGTTTATGGATACGACTGAGTTGCTGGTTTTAGTAGCTTTTCAGTGGCACCGCAATAAAATGGGCACCTCGTTGTTTCCTCTTTTGCTATATTTGCCGCGGAAGGTGAACGAACAGACGTACGACACAGAAAAATAAAATTGGAATAAATAGTAAAGCTGCAGATGCTGTGCGCTAGCACCGCGGCAACGTTGTAACTGTGTGTGTGTTTGTTTGAAAAAAAAAAAAAACTA
>JASAOP010002632.1:0-43936 GCA_030849055.1 Crithidia thermophila | reverse complement strand
TCCTCCGCCTCGTCATCCAGGAAGCGGCTGCGGGTCCGCTCCCGCTGCGCCTCGGCCTCTGCGTGGGCCATCGCCGCCCGCGTGTCCGCCTCCCGCCACCGCGACGGCCGATCCGCGTCGTTGTCGTGCACCGAAGCGCCGCTGCGCTGCAGATCGACGACAACTTTTTCAAAATCCTCCGCCGCCACGTCGCCGTCGTCGGACGAGTTGTCGGAGGAGGCACTCGACGACGCGTCGGAGGAGGAGGAAGACGAGTCCGCCGAGGATTCAGAAGCCGTGCCGTCGTCAATGAAGTCGTCAGCGTTCCCTTCCTCGTCATCCACGAGAACTTTTTTGTTCGCCATTTTACCTTCCGGTCGCTGCTCGCGGTGCCGCATCTTCTTCTCGGCTTTCCTCGCTTTTTTCTCCTTCTTTTCTTTCTTCACTTCCTCTTCTCCTGCTGTTGCGGCAGTGGGCTCGTCTTCCTCGGCCGTGTCCTTCGACGCCGTAGACTTGTCGGCTGTGGGCGGCCTCCACTCCTTCAGCGAGGCACGCCGCAGCAGCGAGACGCGGCCGTCCGCGAGCCCCACGACAACGTCACCACTCACCGTGTTGATCTGCACGTCCGTCACCGCAGCAGGAGCGACAGCCGAAGTGTTGTTGTCATTGCTGTTGCTTGCCTGCGCAGATGCCGCGGTGAGATCAGCGCTGGTAAGCGGCAGCTGCGTGTACCGCTCCGACGTGTGCCGCGACATGGCCAGGCTCTTCGCCTCGACCTTTCCGATAAAAAGGCCGTCGCGCGACACCATGGCGCATGCCAACTTGCTCTTCGACACGCCGTACACAAGCGCGGCGTGCAGGTCGGTCAACGCGCGATCGCGCAGTCCGCCGACGGCGCGCATCTGCGGCGCCTGTGCCGCACCCGTCGCGGACACGGACGGCGGGTCGAGCCGAAACACCTGCACCTCTGTGAGGGTCGGCACCATGAGCTGCAGCCCGCCTGCCGCGGTGTGGCACCACGCCATGCGGTAGCGAACAGCGTCGTCCTTCTTTGCCGTCGAGGAAAGAACGCCGCGAAACACAAATTGAACCTTCGCGCCAGCATTCTCCACTGCAGCCGTAGTCGTCATCGTCGCAGCAGCAGCAGCAGCGGTAGGGTCCGTGTCGGCGGGAAGGGCAGTGGAGGAAGGAGGGGCGGAGACAACACCAAGCTCTCCGGACGCGCTCGCCATCGCGATGAAGCGGCCGCACGGCGAGACAGCCAACGAGACAATTGGGAACGGCACGACGAGCGGAATGGTCAGAATTTTGAAGCGGTCCTGCGCCATGTCCAGACAGCGCAGCGAGTCTCCAGCGATAAAGACGCGGCGACGCTCCAGGTCGAGCTGCAGGCACCGCACCTCGCCCGTTACCTTGCAGATCACGCGAGAGACGAGCTTAGTGGCGTCAAAGATGTTTTCATGAAGCAGGATGCGGCCGTCGCGGCCACAGCTGAGGGCCAAGGCGAGGCTGCCCGCCAGCACGACGTCCGTCACGGCGCCTTCGTGGCATTTGAAAGACCAGACGGGAGGTGCCTTGAGCCACTGCTTGACGGAGAAGAGGGAGACAACACCGTCCGCGCCGCCCGTCAGGACGTGGTCGCCGCTGATGCTGACACGCGTCGCACCGCACGCATGCACTTCCCGAAGAGCCAACATTTCGTGATTGGGGTCTGTGTACTTTATTATCTTTTTGCTTCTCCTTTGTTAACTTGAAATCGACAACCAGGCTGCTCACCGTGTTCAAATCGATTGTCAGCGAGTTTGTGTTTGTAAGAAAAGTTCTATGTGGCGCCGTATTTACAAAAAAAAAAAAAAAACACCGACAGCGCTTCTATTAGCTTTGAGAGTTCAATGTATGGGTGGACTTCTATGTGTGAGAAACTGCGTTCACAATGTCTGCGAGTGTATGTGTGTGTTTGTACGGAAAATGCCGCTGCAACACTGTAAAAATTCGAAAACCAAAATTAGTTTTGTAAAAAAGAGTTAATTCAGACAAGAGTCATTGAAAAATGTCGAGCTCCATGAACTTCTACGTTCGATCTCCCAGCCGCAATAAAGACTTCCTGATAGCCGTCTCAAGTCCAACACCTCGCAATTTGTCCAATGCATCAGTTCATGCTCAGTGCTACTGCCGTGAGCATTTTTATTTTAGCTTTTTTACGAAGTCCTCTCTTTTCAAGTGAGCAGGTAGCTCCTTCTCTCTTCTTAGTGTGCGCATAGTAGTGGAACACTCTCTATAAATCAAATGCAATTTCCAACAGTTTTGTAAACGTCACCATGACAGCAAAGGGTGAAAGTCATATGAAAAAAAAAAAAACCAGAAGCTGCTATTGTGCTCTACCATGACAAAAACGCCAGCCGTCGTCCGTCAAAAAGGAAATGAAAAAGGGAAAAGAAAGAGGAAGAGAAACGTTGAGTGAAAAGAAACAAGGACGCAAATTTTTTAAAAATGTGCAACGCGTTGCTAACAATTAAAAAAAAAAAGGAGACAAACCCAACTTCTTCGGCTGCGCATAATGATAGCAACAATCTATAGTAAAGAAATAATGGAAAACCAAAGATGGAAAGAAAAAGAGGAAGGGGAGTTTACGAGTGATGTTCTGCAGACTCGCTATTCCGTTTTCTGCTACGCTTGTCGATCAAACGTGACCGCGGTTGCGGGTGCGCTCGACAGCCTCGCGGACGTGCTGCAGCGTCGATGCCGCATCCGCCTCGGACGACGACGTCATCGTTGTGTTCGCGGTGGTGTTGGCGGACACCTCTGCGACCGCACTGCCACTTCCTGCGGCGTCCTCGTCCAGGGAGGTCGACAGCGAGGAGGAGGAGGAGGAGGAGGGGGACCGCGAGACAGCGGAGACATCCTCGACATCCTCCGCCTTCACCACGTTAGACTGAGCAGCACTCGTACTGGCACCACCATCACCGTTGCCATTGGTATTGTTGTTGTTGTTCATGTGGTGGCTGTCGGTGTCGACGTGTTGCTTCATCTGATGGAGCTGATCAAGAACGGCGGCGTACTGTGCTCGCATGGCGGCGAGCTCTGACCGCAGCTGCTGCACCTCTGCCGCGGCCTGAGTGGCCACCACCGACGCACCCTCCGCTGGCGCGGCGGAAACAGCAGCAGCAACAGCAGCAGCAGCAGAGTTCTTCACGTTTGCCTTGGGACCCTCCGTCGCCTCCTCCGGCGCTGGAGAAATCTCGTCTGGCAGTGCGCGCGGTGGTGAGGCGGGAGTTGGTGGCGACACCCCCAGCATCGGCAGCCCGGTCACCACCGTTATCGACGTCTGCGTGTACGCGGTGGGACTTTCTTCCAGGGAGTTCGGTTTGGCGTTGTCATCGGCGGAAGATTCCGGTGGGGCTTCCCCAGCGCGTGGAGCGTCCGTCTGCAGATGTGCGAGCTCGGGAGTGACGGGCGACACCGTCATGCCCACCGCTGCGGCGGATGCCGCTGCTGCAGAGGGAGAGGCAACCATACTTCCTTCTCTGTCCACGTCCGGCTGCTCTTGCGTCTCTCCACTGGCAGGAGAAGGCTGAGACAATTTCTCACTTTGTTCTTGCTTTCCCACTTGTGCTGAAACAGCATCGTGCGAAGGCTGACCGTCCTTCGAGGTCGTCGCACTGATGGAGGGCACAGCAGTGATGAGCGCAGCCGTTGTGTTCGGGTTCGCGCTCGCGGTGAGGAGACGACCACCAGCACCACCACCGCCACTCGCAGCCGCGGAAGTCTTGCTTGCGGAGTTGACCGACTCGGCGTTCAGTTCTTCAAAGGCCGGGTCCACCGTGCTGACCCGCAGAGACCGCGGCGAGACCTCCGCAGAGGTGGAGGAAACGGAGGCGGCCGTTCCGGGCAGCACCAACGCCGCCGAGCCATCGTTGATGACTGCAGCAACAGCCCCCTCAGCAGCACCTGTTGCAGCAGCAGCGGGCGTGGCAGCGCCATCTTCAAGCATCAGCCCCGCCTTCTCCGGCGTGTGGACGCCCTCCGAGTAGGATGCGGATGTCGTGGTGGCGAGGGAGTGCACATCGCACACGGGCCGCTGGCGCTCGGACAGCGGTGTGGCCGTCATCGACGACGGCGAGCCTTCCACGGCGTCCGCCAACGCCGCCACCGACGTGCTGCGGCAGGCGGCGTCGTCGTGCTGGTCCGTCTGCGTGCCGACCGTCACGTAGTGGCGCCGCACACTCGCCAGCGCAGCCGCCGTGGCCGCCGCGTTCGCCGACGACGACACAAACCCGTTCCCCTCGACGGAGGAGCCGACCGACGCCGCCAGCGTGCTCGTTGCGGGGCTGGGCGGCTCGGAGCCTCTCCGCGGCGTCGTGCGGCGTCGCCGGAGCATCTGCTGCGCATCGCTGCTGTTGTTGTTGTTCACCGGCGTGGCGCAGCGGCTGCCCGGCTGGGAGACGGGGAGGTCCACCCACACGGCGGCCATTAGGTTTGTCGCGGTGCCGACGTGGGAGGGCGGCGGCAGCGGGACGGAGGGCCGGGCCGAGGAGGAGGCGGAGTGCACCGAGGACGCGATGGACGATGTGCGCTCGTGCAGGCGCTCCCCGAGCGGCGGTGCTGCGGCGGCACGTCCGCCGTGCAAGGACGCTGCCGTCGTCGACGATGGCGGTGGCGGTGGCCCGACGCTGACCAAGTACGGATGACCCTCCGTCTCCGTCACCCACATGCCGGGCGGGACACGCACACCGGCCGTGAAGGAGGAGGAGCGGCGCAACGACGCCTGCGTGGTGGGCGTTGGCGGCAGCGCGTCGGACAGAAACGGCGGAGGGCTGCTGCCGCTGTGGGTACTGTGGCTGGAGGTGTGGTAGTTGCGGGCCAGCGGGGTCTGCGCTGCTCGCACAATCGACGTGAAGGAGGAGGAGGAGGAAGACGCATTCAGCCCAGCCGGCGAGTTTGATGGGCGACTCTGCGCGGATGCGGACCGGCGTGGGTGGGTGGGCGGCAGTGGCGTGGACGCGGTGGGCGGTGTGGCCGCGGCAGCGCTCGAGTGTGGCCGCTGCGTGTGGGGGTTCGGCATGGTGGACGCGGTGGTGGTGGCGGCCGTCGGTGTGGCCGAGTTGGCGCAGAGCGGGCGCAGCCCGGCTGCCCCACCCACAACGTTGCTGCTGTTGTTGGTAGTATTGTGGTGGTGGGGACTCGCCTCCCGCTCCTGCGCCGCTGAAGACGCCTCCTCCTCCTCCTCCGTCATGGGCTTCCGCACCGGAGAAGGGGAGAAGGAGAGCGACGGTGCCGTGCGTTCGGTGGGGGAGTCGTACTGAAACGGGTGCGGCTGCGACGTGGCGGAGTGAGAGAAGCTCCGCTCCGAGATGTGACTCGGCGACACGACGCCGTCGCTCGATTTCCGCCACCACCGCTGCGGCCCGTCTTCACCAGAAGATACACCACCACCACCACCAGCAGCAGCATCAGCATGGGTAGTCGTTGTGGCACGTCCTCCCTCCTCTGTGGTAAGTGCCGGGTCACTGCGTCGGCGCAGCGGATGGCCAACAGCGGCCAGCACGCGGTTAAAGCGGGTAGTGGCCGATGTCTGCACCCGACCACCGCTCAGCACCGTTCCGCTCGCCTCGCTGCTGCCCACATACCCGGCAGCCTCCTCATCATGTCCCGCAGCGGCGCGCATTGCGTCCATCGACGTTGCAGAGTTCTGCTCGTTGAACAGAGGACAGCGCTGCCGGTGTGCGTGGCGGTGGACGTGCGGGTTGTGGTGGTGCGGATGGTGGTGGTGGTGAGTGTGCGGATGTGGATGGTGTGGCGTTGCGCGGGGCGGCAAGTCCTCCGCAGCCTCATCGTGCTCGTGGCTGGAGAGAAGAGACGCCGCAGAGTTCGACGTGGACCCGCACGACGACGACGCGCGCGATGGGGAACGGGACGAGAAAAGGGACGAGTCCGCCTCTACCACGGAGGAAGCTGAAGACGACGAGGAGACGTCGTCCGTGTGCGACACGACGGTGCCGGACTGACTGCCGCTGCTGCTGCTGCTGCGGCTTCGGCTGCGGTCAGCGTCATCGCGCTCACTTGGGAGGCCGCGGCTGTCCTCAGCAGAAGTCGTGTTACTTCCGTTTGGAGCCGCGCCGACTTTATCAGCTGGCAAGGTAGGTGAGGGGGTGGGCTGCGGCGGCAGAGGTTGCGCTTGACTTGCCGAAGGCGGTGGTGCTGTGGTGGTGGATGCGGCTTTCTGGGCGGTGGTGGTGTTGCCAGACACGGTGGCGGCGTCCGAGGGGGTGGCACCGTATGGATGGAACATATTTTTGTGATGGGTGAGTGGATGGGTGTACGTGTGTATCGGTTGGTGCCCAGATGGGTGAACTCGAGTGAATCTCCCCGAGTCAAAAAAACAGAAAAAGAAACTCGATATATAAGCGAAAAATTTGAAGAGAAGCTTTGCGTTTAACAAACCAACAAACGTAACAACTGTGAACGAAAGACAACACACAAAGAACAGCTTCTTTTTTAAACGCTACAAGAGACGCTACGCAGGGCACCTAACCACGAAAAATCTACAAAAACACAACTCTTCTCTGATTGTACCAAAAAATAAAAACGTTCAGCTGAGAGTGAAAGGGGGAGGAAAAAAAAAAAGCAAGAGAGAGCAGAAAAAGAGAAAAAAGTTAAAGCAATTTTGAAACGAACGTACGCTGACTTTGAAGAACAGAAGCGAAAGCAAAGAATTTTGCTAACAAATACAGACTTAAATTCACGCTACCAAAAAAAGCAATTGTGCCCTTTTCAACAACAGATTCGATGAAAGAAAAAGGTGCAAAGAGACTCAGAAGAGAGAGTCGATGAAATGTATGAAAGCGAAAAAAAAAGTATGTGTGAGTGGTAAAGGATCTTTTTTGAAGGTACAAGTTTGATCAGTGAGACTCTTTGTTTTTTTTTTTAGTAGTGTATTCACCTGAAGAAAAGCAGATTTTTTTCGTAGTAGTAAAAATGTAAATTGTAATGAAGAAAAGGTGTTGATGCAAATACGGTCGAAAACCAGAGATGCAACGGGCGCAAATAATACAAAACCAAGTTGACAAGAGAAGAACGAGAAGTAAGGTCTGAGAAGCAGTAGAGAAGTGGTTAACTAATGACATGGTGAACAAGCCAAGTTAAATGGATGCGATTGAGCGACAATGTCTGCTGCATTTTTACGAAAAAAAAAATTAGTGTTGCCTTTCAGCTGTGACGTGTGAAAAGAACACTATTACAAAAAAGGTTTTGTATTACTTGCTAGATATCGCTACAAATAGGTCGTCTTTCTTATTTGCGCCCCCGCGAGAGGCTGGCTGACATCCCATAGAAAACGGAAAAAATATCAACAATCAAGAACGTCCACGGTCTTGTAGCACCATTTTTTTGTTGGATATCAATGGCTTTCATCATTTGAGAGAGCCAAAAAAAATCTTTTTTGTCGTAGTTTTATTTTTGTTACTTAACTTACACTCGACCCTTCAACAGAAACAACAACAGCTCGATTCAACCGCATGCCGGGCAGGCGAAAAAAAAAAAAAACAGGCAACGTTGAAACATGGAGTAGCAGTAAACGTCAGCGTGTAAACCTGTCTCACCACACTAAGTGAAAACACTGCGGAAGAAAGAAAAAAGAAATCTGATAGTTTAATGAGAAAAACAACCACACTCAAATCAGCAAACAATTTGCATCGAGCTCTATTAACCGCGCTCCGTTAAAAGCATACTTCTTGTTTTTTTTCTTTCGTTTTTCAGTGCTTCAAAAAGAGCCTTGCCCACAAAAATTCAAATAGGGTTCGCAGCGGTCAACATACATAAGTCGATTCAATAAACAAGAACAGTACAGCGAGAGAAATAACATCGCTAATTTCAGCGTAAGGAAAATTGAAACAAAATGAAGAGAAACAAAAAAAGAAAGACTTTTGGATCCATATTTTTTTTTTAATATTTCTACATGCAATTGCGGAGATGTGAGGCACACCCCGCTAAGGAAAAGGAATAATAATAAAAGTCACTATCAATGAAATTGCTTCCATACTTTTTTTTTTGCCAGCTTAGAGGAAAACCATATAGATAAAAGTGTGAGGAAGAGGAAGAGAAGAAGAAACACTGAAAGTAAAGACACTCAACGTGCGTGACACTAACGCGCACGTTGATTTGCGATAGGACAGCTTTCCGCACCTCTGCAAACTCCGAAAAGAAAGCGGAAAGCAAAAAAAAAAAGAAGTTCAAAATTCAAAACAGCTTTCACCACTTCTACTGCAAGACAGTGCTCAAGACAACAAAACAAAAAGGGAAAAGAAGTCAAAGGATTCGAAAAGAATGAGCAACCGTTTAGCATCCATG
Source organism: Crithidia thermophila (assembly GCA_030849055.1). NCBI lineage: Eukaryota > Euglenozoa > Kinetoplastea > Trypanosomatida > Trypanosomatidae > Crithidia > Crithidia thermophila. The sequence continues at coordinate 35,611 of JASAOP010002632.1, read as the reverse complement.
CCAAAAACGAATCAGATAAGAATCAAAAAGAAGAAAAAAGCAGTACTCGGGAGAAGAGAACACGCAAGCAAACAGGTGCACAGATGCTGTAGAGTGTGGGCACCGCATCGTGAAAAAACAGCAAGATTCCTTTTTTAGAGAGCCAAGAAAAAGAAGAGTAAAGATAACTACAGAAAAAGTGACAACACAGGTAATCAGACAATAAGGAAGCCCTTCTCAAACTCATTAAAAAGAGTTAGGAAGCGAGAGTGTGTTGATACCCTTTTCCTCCCTCGCATTTGCTGTCTCCTTTCATCTTTGTCTTTTTTTTTCTCTTCCTCACAAAAACGCCACAAAAAACGTTCGAGGTTTACAGCTCGTCGTCGTCGTTGCCCTTCTTCTCCTCCTTCTTCGCCTCCTCCTCCGCCAGCGCCTCCACCGCGGCCTCGTCGCGCACCGCCGCCACATTAGCCGCTGTCTGCTCCGCCTCCGCCGCCGCCTCCAGCTCGGCCTCGGCGTTTTCCGCCTCCGCGTCGCTGGCCAGCTTCTCGAGCTCATCGCGGGCATCGGCTTCCTTCGCCAGCGCCTCCACAACAGCCTCCGTCCGCGCGTCCTCGACGTTCTGCGCCACGCGCTCCGCTTCGGCCGACTCCTCCAGCTCCGCCTCGGCGTTGTGCTGCTCTGCCTCGGCGGCCATCTCTTCCAGCGCATTCTGCTCGCCCGCCTCGCGAGCCAGCGCCTCCACCGCCGCCTCATCGCGAGCCCCTTCGATGGCCTTCTTGGCCTCCTCGATCTCCGCACTCTCGCGCTCGCGCTGGCGGGTCGTCGAGACCTCGGCGATGTCCAGCTTCGTCGTGCGGCGCACCACCGGCACGTGCGAGTGCGCCTCCGTGTCCTTCTCGGCCGCCTCCTCCTCCTCCTGCACCGCCTCCGCCGTCGGGCGGAGCTCCTGCGGCAGCTCCTGCGTCGTGAAGCACTTGTGCGTGCGGCGGCGCGGCGGCTTGGCCGCCTCGGGCGCGAGCGACACGCTGGACTGGTGCTCCTGCGGTGCCATGCGACGAGTGCGGCGGACGGCCGTGTCGTCGTACTGCGGCACGGGCAGCGAGCGGGCCTGCTCCTCCTCCTCCTCTTCCTTCTCCTCCTCCTTCGGCTCTTCCTCCGGCTCCGGCTCTTCCTCCGGCTGCGGCTCGGGTTCGGGTTCTTCGGTCTGCACGCCAGCCTCGGTGCCGCGCGGAGCCTCCTCCTCCTCGGCCTCCGGCTCAGCCTGCTCCTCCTCCTCGGCCTCCTCCTCCTCTTCCTCTTCTTCCTCCTCCTCCTCCGCCTCGCTGTCCTCCTCCGCAGGGCCCTCCTTCACCGCGATCGGCTCCCCGTCCTCGGAGTCGAGCTGGTAGGCGTAGTACTGCACCAGCTTGTTCACACGGGCCAGGTAGTTGAGCGAGAAGTCCTTCGTTCGCACAAAGTAGATGGCGAGCAGCAGGTAGCAGAACTGCGCGTAGGCACTCGTCGTCGACTTCCAGTAGTTCTGGCGCGCCGTGAAGATCGGCACGGCCTCGACAATCGGCGCAGCGGTCTGCGGCTCTGCGGCGTCCTCATCGTCGTCGTCCGCGCTCTCGTCGTTGGCGTTGGCCGCACCGTCCTCCTGCGCCTTTGCCTGGTCGGCCATCAGCTTCTCCACGTAGCGCACGTAGCCGTCCTCGAAGAAGTTGAGCCAGCGCTTCCAGCGGCCCTCCAGCAGCACCGGGGCACCATCCTCCATCGTGAGAAAGTCAAGGCACTCGTCCTTCAGCCGGGGCTCCGCAGCCGCCTCGTCCGCGGCCTTCTTAGAAGCCTTTTTCTTCTCGGCCTTCTCCTCGTCCTGCTGCTCCTTTTGCTCTTCCTCCTCCTCACCTGCCATGGCCTTCGCGTCCTTGGCTGGCGGCAGCAGCGGCGTGCACAGCAGCACGCGGTTCACCACCTCGACAATGGCGGCGCGGAAGGCCTTGTCGTCGCCGCAGTCCTGCACGTTCTTCAGCTTCGTGATGATGCTGCGCAGCGTGTCCTTCGCGACGTCCTCCGTCTCCTCCGTGAAGACGAGCGACGTGGCAAAGATGACGTCGAGGCAGCTGTTAAAGTCCGCGCTGGCCTCCACCTTCTTCGAGACGTTCTTGCCACCCTGCGAGAGCAGCTCCTTGCCCTTCGTCTTGTTGCTCAGGCCCACGCAGAAGTCGCGCAGCACGAGCAGCTGCCGGCGCAGCTCCTTCCGCGCCGCGGCGGAGTTCGAAGCGCTGCTGAGGCACAGAAAGTGCGTGACGCTCGACGGGAGGTCGTGCGAGGCGCCGAGGCGCAGCGTCGTCGCGGCAGCCTTGGCGGTCGGCTTCGCCTTCGGGTTCTGCAACATGCCATGCGAGGAACGGCGATTGTCGGCGCCGTTGGCTGCCGGATGCGGCGGCAGCGGGGACGGCTCCTGAGGCTGGGAAGACGCGCGAGAGGGCATAATGTTGAGTGAGTGTGTGTGTTTGGTTAGGTGTGATAAAACAGGGGTAATCAGTACAGAAAATAGAAACGAAAAAAGAAAATGCGATCCAAGTAAATGAGAGAAGGAAACTGGATGAGTTAAAATCTAAGGAAAACAGAAACCTTTGTGAAACCAGCGAGAGGTGGAAAAGAAAAAGTATAGAGTTCAACGGAAAGAACCGCAAATGAGAAAAGAAAAACAGACTTCAATGTTAAAGTTTGGCATCCGACAACAAATAAAGAAAGAAAAGGTGTGAGAGAGAAAAGTTTAAAAATAGAAAAAGTTGAAGAAACAAGAGACAAATTCATTATTTAGCTTTACAGCGCGGAAAAATAATGGTCGCATAATACTCATGTGAACTGCAACTGGAAGCTTCGCAATTTCCTACTTTGTTTTCCCATAAAAAATACATTCATTTGATTTCAGCAAGGCTTAGTCATCTGCACATCTTTAGCCTTTAATGTCTAGTGCATTCCATTTGCTGTTTTCTGGGAGTATGACGATAGCATGATGGAGTATATGATGGGGAGAAATACAGAAAAAAAAAAAGCAAAGCAACGTTTTTGATTCTTGTGTGTGTGTGTGTGTGTGTGTGTTTGTGTGTGGGTTTAAAAGTGCTTGCCTGGAGGCGAGTTCTTTGACACATGGTGGACAGAAAGAAAAAAAAGTAGAGCAGGCAGATTCACACACGCGCATAAACACAAACACACGCACACACACAGTGGCCTCATGAACACACAAGGCTGCTCATTTTTGTTTGTTAAAGAAAAAGTTTAAAAAAGAACACGTTTGATCGTTAACGTTTAAGTTTGATAAGAGCGCTGACGGAGCGCTGTGACGGATTATTACATGTGTACTACAAAAAAGCAGTCTCGAAAAAACTTCACGTAGACAAAAAAAAGCCATAAAAAATCAGCCTAGAAAACTCATCCTTCAACATAAAAAGGCGATATCCCCAGAGAGCGCTCAATGTGTGGCATCAACGTGTGTGCCTTGCCGACGAGAAGGAAAGCGCAACCTACTGACAAAGCGATGACCTAAACTCACACACACAGACATTCAATAAAAACGCAAAAAAAAAAGGTAGTCAAGCAGGGGAGGGAGTAAAAGGAAAAACCTTGCAAAGCAGAGATGACGTGCATACGCTGTCTTACATAAGCAAAAGTAAAATCGAAAAGCAGCAGAGCAGCAAAGAAGAGAAGAAAAAGAAAGCCATCCAAAGCTGATTGTGGCGCGTGTGTTGCAATGGCAACAAGAGAGGGAGAGAGGAAAGCATGTCAAGTACCGCGCGCGCTGAGTGCAAACTAGACGACAAAAACACAAAACAGCCAGCTGTTATGCAGCAGAGCAAAGAGACAGTCTGAAACAACAACAACAAAACTACGGCAACGTGATGACCTCGTCTGCCATCGAAAGCAGTGTCTCGTCCATGGTCAAGCAGATCACACCACTGCAGTAACCCTTCTCCAGCAGCTTGCGCCACCCCTCGCACATCTTCTGCGCTGTTGACGTGTCCTCAATTTCTTTCGTCGGCTCATCCATCAACAGCACCTCCCCACCGTGAAAGTACGCGCGGGCCAGCATCAGCCGCTTCGCCTGGTCCGCGCTCAGCCGCGTCACGCTGCTGTTGCCCGCGCCGGTGCTGTACTGCCCGGCCGTGTTCCACGAGCTGGCGGTGGTGTCGGAGATGCGCGTCAGCATGCCGAGTGGAAGACGCTGGATAAAATCGCACTGCGCCAACTCCGCACACTGCGCCACCCGTCGCATCAGCGCATCGGCCGCGACGGAGACGTACCCCGCCAGCGAAATGTTCTGCGCCACCGTCGCGCCGGAGAAGATGGTCGGCATCTCCGGCACGTAGCTGAAGATGTGCCGCCGCAGCACATCCGCCGGAATCATGCGCAGATCCACCCGCGTCTCCCCACCACGCGCGGTGATGTCGCCGTGCCCGTCACCACCGTAGCGGTCCGTTGCAATCGCCGTGTTGCTGCGACTCGAAAAAGCCGGGATGGACCGACCGGTGTTGGCTGGCCGGGCGCCACGCGACAGGTTCGTCACGCTAGCGTTGGCGTTGCGACTTGTCAGCCCACCACGACGCTGCCGGCGGTGGCGGGTGCGGGCCGCAAAGCAAAACGTGACGGAGCCGGAGCCGAGCCGGCCGGCGTGCGGGGACGAGGCGGCGGAGGAGGGCAGCGGCCCGCCACAGTTAATGTACAACGCGAGCAGCAGGTTCACCAGGGCCGTCTTGCCGCCGCCGTTGGGTGCGGTGATGCAGACAAAGCGTCCGCGCTGCTGTGGCGGGGACCAGAGGACGATGTCGGCTGAGAAGAGCGGTGCCCCGTCACCGATCACGGCGTCGAAGCTCTCGTTCTCCTCCTCGTTTTCGTCTTCCGTGGCGACGCCGTCGGCGGAGTTCGTCGCCTGCGCGATGGCGCTCTCGAAGCCCGCCGTCGCCCCACTCGGCAGCGACGTGCTGCGAGGTGTTGCTGTCCTGCTTCCCGCTGCTGCGGCGGTGGTGGCCGACTTGCGCGGCTGCAGCCCGGGGCTCGTCGACGCAGACCGCCGACGGCGCCGCGTTGGCTGCTGCTCCACCGGCGCGTGCCGCAGGCGGATGTTTTGAATCTCGATGTGCCGCACCACGTGGCGGCGGTAGAAGCCGGCCGCGCGGGCAGGCGAGGCGCCGAGCTGCGGTCCTGCCGGGGGCCGCACAGCGAGGGACTTGGACATGAGTTGCGCGTGCTCCAGGCACCGCTGCCGCACATCGTTGGCTTCACCGACGCCCGTGGCGGAGATGGTGAAGTTGGCCATGTAGGGCTCCTCTTCGCGGGAGATGACCTCCCACTGGGTGGGCTGCAGCAGGCGCTCAAGCATGCTGGCCTTGTACGCGTTGTAGCCCACCATCTCCGCCGTGTCCACCGCCTCACTCATGCTGTCCACCGCCGCCTCGATGGCCTGCATGCCCTGCACGAGTTGGAAGGGGTCAAGGTTCGACTGCCCGCACCACGCAATGCCGTACGCCGAGGCCGCCATCGGCAGCAGCCACTCCGACAAGTCCAGAATGGCCTTGCCGGTGCCGGGCAGCAGTTTTCCATGGGGCAGCTGCGCGAGAGCAATCAACGCACTGCGGACCAGCCCGACATCCTCGTCGGTGATCCACGAACCGAAGAAGCTTTGAATGTACTCACCCCAGCTGACACGCGGCACCACCGCCTTCTTGGAAGAATTCGCGTTGGCGTTTTTATTGTTGTTATTGTTGTGGCCGCCAGCACTGCGGCCACCGGCGGACAGCGGCACACGGGCCGAGCGCAGCGGCGAGGAGGGGCTGCCGTCGCGGCCGCCAGCCTTCGACGATGTCGACCGCCCATGACCACCACCACCGCCCCTCGCCCCACCCGAAGCTGCCGTGTGTGTGGTGGTCGTCGTGCGTTGGTGGTGCGACATTTTAATGTGCTGCCGGCGCTGCTGGTGTCGGTTCCACCACCGCACCAGACGCACATCGGCGCCGTACGGGCGCAGCTGCGGGATGGCAGCGATGATCTCATCCCCGCGCAGCATCGCCCCCTCACGCAGCACATTCGAGTCATCATCTTCGCCTTGGTAATCGTCCTCCACGGCGTACGCGCCGGACGGCAGGTAGCCCTCCCGCTGCGCCAGCAGGTAGCGCTGCTCGACCAGCGTGGCAATGCGGCGCAAGGCGTACGGGGCCATGGCCACCCCGGCGGCGACCACCATGCTGCGATAGGTGAAGGGCTGCAGGGCGTCCTTTAGCTCCATGAAGACGTTGATGGCGTTAAAGAGGTACTGGTGCAGCTGCACGTCGATGCCCTCCATGTCGCTGACGTAGTAAATGATCTCCTCCACCTCCTCGTACGTGTGCTGCTCGTAGAAGGTCATCTGGGTGTGGCTGAGGGCCTCGTAGAGCTGCATCTTGACAATCTCGCGCCGCTGGCTCGCCGTCAGCACGATGAATTCGCTCGTCGTGTTCGAAATGACGTACTGCACCGCCATGCGGGTCAGCTCGAACCCGCATAGGCCCAGCATGAGTCGCAGGTTCATCTGCGGGCCAGCACCAGCACCACCACTATCCGTCGCTCCGTCGGCACTGTTTTCGACGTAGTTGGCAATGCGCTCCCGCACGACTCGCCCGGCGGCGGAAACGCGCGAGCTGATCGTCATCATGACCGTGATGAGCGCCGCAGACATGATCTTCGCCTTGGAGCTGCTGTACATGTACCGCAGCAGACTCCACGTGTTGCGGTAGTACAGCCGGCGGCGCAGCGACAGCAGCTTGTGCAGCACGGCATTCAGCATGATCCAGGTCGACTGCACCACGCAGATAAACCCGACAAGGCCGCGGTTGAAGGCGACCTCCGACGTCTCCTCCATCTGCGACGGCACCGGCCAGCGGGCGATACACTTGATGAAGAGCGGCATGGCATAGCTCTGCAGCTCCTCGAAGTCCGCCTCACACTTCTCCACGTCCTCGTTGATGACAAGCGTCTCGAAGACGCGCTGCAGCGTCGACCAAAACCACAGGATGCTCAGGTTTGTACTCGCCAGGTCAAAATCCGTCGGGCCGTCATCGCGGACCATAGCTGGGGACATGAAAGGCGGCGGCGACGCCTTCAGCAGCAGCGCCCGAATTTCACGAGACGACATGGGCACTTCTGCGACGTTGAACCACACCAGCAGCAGCGCCTCCCAGTGCAGCGTGTGTTTGCGTGGGCGGTGCGCCGGCGGCAGGACAGCGGACGTGCTGTCGAACGAGTTTGACGTTGCCGGTGCTGCTGCTGCTGCCGCCACCGCGGGAGGAATCGTGTCCGCTGCGAGCGGGTGCGATTCGGACGCTGCATTCGATGGTCCTGCGGTGGCGCCAGTGTCGACCGTCAGGCTGGTGGGGGCCTGCCCTTTCTGCCCCGACGCATCGGCGGCTACCTCTGCCAAAAGCTTTGCCTGCTCGTTGCCCCCCTCCTCCCCCACCGAATTCTCCTCATCCTCTTCTTCCGTATCCTCCTCCGTGTCTGGGTAGAAGTCCTCCACCGGCGGTTTGGTGTGGTAAGCGAAGCAGCCGTTCGGCGGCACCGTAAACGTGATGCGCCGCTGCCACGCCGGGCACGGCAGGCCGTCACCACCACCGCCCAACCCCGCGACTTTGGTGATCGGTGGCGCGGGTGGTGCTGCTGATTCATCCACGTCCCCTCCCGCCGTCCACGCCGCGCCGGCCGAGAACCACGACCACGCCGAGGTGCCGTCGTGCAAATGGTGGGTGATGTCGTCAAACCACGCGTTCACGGCGTGGGTGTCGGGCTCGTAGTCCGTCATCTCATCCGGCAGCGCGCGGAAGAAGCGCTTGGGGTTTCGCCGCGGTGCGCACAGGATGGTGCGCTCCAGCTGCTTCCAGTAGTGCATCAACATCTCCGGTGTGGCCTCCCACGTCTGCTCCTCCTCCTCGTCGTCCTCGTCGCCCTCGTCGTGGAGCACCATGCTGGGCGGCCGGTCCGTCATCGCACCAGACATCTGACTCACGCCGCGCTGCGTCGGCAGGTTCGACATTTCGAAGGGGACGGAGACGTCGCGGCTCATGAGGTCGAACTCCGACTCCTCGCGCAGGGCCGCGTGCAGCGGGTCGTTCAGCGTCTCCTCATTGTCGCTCGCGTCGCTGTGCGTGTCGGCGGGGCTTGCGGGCGAGGGAAAGATCGCCCGTGCACGCCGCACGAGGCGCTGGCAGAAGGACGGCGGGGCGGTGTGGGCGAAGGGCAGCGCAGCGTCTTCCCCCTCTCCCTCCCCGTTTGTGTTCTTGTCCTCGGCCTCTCGATCGGAGTCGTCGAGCGTCTCCTTCGACTTCTTCGTCAACGCCGCCGCGTCGCTCTCCTCGCTTTTCTTCGCGGATCCGGACTGCAGGGCGCTGAGGCCGTCCTTCAAACGGGTGATGTGGCGCAGCGCCGTCTCAGTCTTGAAGCGGTGCAGCTGCCGCAAGACGTAGCGGGCGGCGTGATAGCTTTCCATCACGCAGAGCGCCGTGGAGAGCACGAGAACGAAGCTGGCCGAGTCGACACCCTCCAGCATGGCGGGGGGTGTCCAGACACGGGCGAGGTACGTAATGGTCACCCGGTAGGTCTGCACACCGCGTTGGTAGATGCCGGAGGACTGGAGGGTGAAGGATACTGATGGGGCCGCCGGAGCAGCAGCGGCAGGAGCAGCAGAGGGCTCCGCCATCGTCTTTGCAGGACTCATCGTTCAAATGTTTTCCCTTCCTCTTTTCCTTTTGTGTGTTTTTGTGTGTGTGTGTGTGGGGGGGGATGTGCTGAACAGCAGAATAAGATGTGTTCCTGTTGCTTGCTTATTTATTTATAGGGACTATTCCTACTCTATGGAAACAATCAAACTGAGGGTGATGCTGTGGCCGAGTACTACGCAGCTAACCCTTCTCTTTGCGTTGCGTACGTTTGTGTTCGTGCTACTTGAAATACTCAAACAGCAATTTTATTCGGCTGTGCAAAGACGCCGGTCGCAATCACCTAGAGAGGAGAACTGTTAAAAATAACTATTCTAAGTAAATAATGGCCTTCCAATAATTCGAATAAAGGCGCGTCAGAATAATCGAAAAAAAAAATTCAAAGCAGCAGATTGCACTCAGGGTGTGAGTTAGTGGACGCACTAGAAGACGAAATCACAGCGCTACTTTTCAAACACAATTACTGATTCTTCAACCTTGTGTTTTCTTACTTTTCGAAACTTACAAAAACAGCAAAAGGGCAGGAAAAAAGAAGTTAATTTTGTTGTGCTTGAATTGCTTTCTCTTCTACGCACTCTGTCGAACCGAACTGTGCTTTCGTGGTGATACACAAAATGCGACTTTCCTGTTCTTTTATTAATTTTCCTTTGACAAGCACGAAAAAAAGGAGTTTTGGAGATGTTGGGATCGCTGTGGTTTTTTTTTTTGTTGTTGTTGTTGTTGTTGTTTGACTGACCAAACGCTACGTTAAGTCTGTTGCTAATTATCCTCTTTTTTAAATGACGAGGGTATGTTGTTGATGAAAGAAGCTGATCCGCTTGCTTTGTCCGATAATTGATTTGTTGTGGGGTGCAATGAACGTGGGAGCCTTAAAGGAAAGGTTTTTTACTGGCGCCTCCTTTGTCCGTGTTGCAGATACTCTCCCTCTCTTCTTTCGAAATCACTGTTAGGTCGCGCAGAAAAAAAAAAGGAGGGGGAAGAGAAGGAGAAGAGAAGAGAAATGCGGATGAGTGAAGAGAAGCCAGAAGATCGCATTGCGTCCCCGCAAAGGAGAATACCCAGTGATGGTAGTATCGAAAAAAATGTGAGCCTCTATGTCTTTATGAACAAAAAAACTGGCTCTTTAAGCCCGAACTTAGCGTCAGGAAAGAGACAATTAAAACCCTCTCCCTTGCCCATCCCCAAACGTATATAAGCGTTCTCCTTTCTTTGTTGTTTGTTTTCTAGATGAAGTTGTGCTTCGCTTTTACAGTATACTTGCAGCAAGCGGTCACGCTTCTTTACTTTTTTCTTTTCTTAGTGTATGTGTACGAATCAGCCGATCACAGTCGGCAGAATGCTAAAATACAGCGAAAGCACAATGGAAACAAAAATGTATCAATAAACGTTGCAAAGCGGTGGAGACCAGAAAAAGAAAAGAAAGGGTGCACAGTGCTTATTCTTCCCGACTTGCAAAGAGAAAGAAAAAGCAAAACCCAGACGAGAATTCAGCGTCGGCGAGAAAAAAATGGCAATAAAAGGAACAAGAAAAACAGTTTCGCATGCCAAATTGCGTCAGCGCCTCCATGTAATCGAAGATTAATATTACAGCTGAACAACGAAAGAACAACACAAAACGGACAAATAAATAAGTGGGGTGAAGAAAAACAGCTTCTAATGGTGAAGCTGCCAGACGCGTTGTAAATTCAGAAAAGCGATTAAATACGCAATAACGCGCCAAGAAAGGGAGACACAAGAAACAAAAAAAAAAAAAGCGAGCCTTCGCACGTCAGCGCGTGTTTTTGTTATGTTCATTTTTGCTTGTTGGTCCTGTTTTCCTCTTAAGGAAGACGCACGACTTCGTCCGCCACGTTAATCAGATCGGCATCGTGAGTAGCGCAGATCATGCCCCGCACAATGCCGCGGTCCAGCAGCTCCCGCCACTCCGCCAGAATCTCCAGCTTCACCTCGTGATCGAGGCTGGCGGTCGGCTCATCCATCACCAACACCGTGCCCCCGCGACGACCGTGGAAGAGCGCGCGGGCCATCATGAGGCGCTGCGCCTGCCCACCGCTGAGCCGCACCATCCCGCCACCGCCGCCAGCCCCGCCACTGCCGGCCGCCGCGGCTGCCAGCGGAGACGACCACGCACCCGTGCCGCTGTCGGCGATGTACGTCATCAAGCCTTGCGGGAAGCGCTGGATGTACTCGCAGTGCGCCCACGCCGCACACTGCGCGATCTCGGCCAGCAACTCCTCCTGCTCGAGGGAGATGAAGTTCTCGAGGCTGATGTTGTGGGCGATGGTGGCACCGGAGAAGATGACAGGGCTCTGCGGAACGAAGCTGAACAAATTGCCTCGCAGGATGTCCCTAGGAATGACGGACACCGGCAGCTGCTCCTCGACGACGTCGGTGTCAGACCGCGACAGTGGCCGGGACTGACCCCTCTGCTGCTCCTCCCGACCACCTGTGGTGGGATTTGAAATGCTGTTGTTGATGTCGCCGCTGTGATGATCCTGATTGTGGTGGTGGTGGTGGTGACTTCGGTGAGAGGTGCGGGGCATCCGCAGCGTCAAAATAATATCTGGCGGCAGTCCCGGCAGCGCCGACGGGTCCGCCACACGCGGCGAGCCGAAGCTGACCGTGTCCACCTCCTCGCTGTCCGACTGAAGAGAGGAGTTGGCTGTGGTGTTGCTCGCAGCCCACGCAGCCGACGGCGACGTCAGCGGCAGCGTGCAGCCACGTGGGGCAGAGGCGCCGTAGTGCGTGTACATGCCCAGCATCAGGCTGAGCAGCGTCGATTTGCCGTGTCCACTCGGGCCGACCAAACACACGAGCCGCCCGCGCATCTGCTCGACCGGCGGCGTGTTGGACCCGTTGTTCGACTGCGAACTTGGCGACGTCAGCGAAGGTGACATCCACTCCTCCGACTGTAATGTGAAGGTGCACGTGATGGGCTTCGGGAACACCGGCACCGTCGGCGCGGTCGGGTAGTAGAACTGCAGATTCTGCACGGTCACGGCGTGCACCGTGGCATGCACGAGCACCGCCGCCGCAGCCGCCGCAGCCGCCTCGCTGGTCAGGTCGCTGTCGTCATCGTCAGCGTCATCGTAGTCGCTATCCGACGACGAGCTGCCACTGAAGTCGGCGCACGACGAGGACGAAGTGCAGGAAAAGGAGGAGACGTCCACGCGCTGGCTGCCCGGCGGCACGTCGCTGTAGTACGCCTCCGTGCAGTTGCCATCGCTGACGCTGCCGCCGCCGGAGGCGTAGCGGTCCACCGCCAAAAACGGGCTCTGCGTGCTCGAGCTGACGTCGTCGACGGGGGTGGCGGAGTCGTGCTGGTGCGGGCTGAGCGTCGCCGCCGCTTTGGCCGCCAGCTGCGGCGTGTGGGCACTTGCACTGCTGCGGCGCGGGTCATCATGGTTCCCGTCGCCACCGCCACCACCGCTGCGGTTATTGTTGTTGTGGCGGTGCTTGTGGTGTTGATGCAAATGTGCGCGTTGCTGCTCATCATCCTCATTGACAGCCTGCTGCTCACGACGATGCCGGCGATGGCGGTTTCGTTTCTTCCTTTCGTGCTGATGGTGCAGAGGGCGGAGGCGGCTGCGTGCACGGCGGCTCGTGTCAGCACCGGCCAGTGCAGAGGGCTTGGGAACGTCCTGTGGCGCGAGGCCCAGTCGGCGGAGGCCGCCCCGTACCAGGTAGGTTGCCGCCTGGAAGGCCAGCATCGGTGGGGAGTGGGCCACGAGCCAGGCTGCCGTGTAGGTCAGCCGCCTCATCATGCGAGCGGTGAAGGACGGCGGCGTTGCGGGGCTGCGACGGAACGACTTGGCGAGCGCCTGCTGGTGCTGCAGCGCAAAGCTGGTTCCGCTATCCCGCAAGCCGTGGCGGCGCTGGCTGAGCGACAGCACGTCCTGGCTCGGCGGCTTCTTACCCGAGGTGTTGTTGTTGTTGTTGTTCGACTCCGCCGCTGCCCCTACCGTTTCCGCGTCGCTGCTGCCGCTGGCGACGTCCTCGACCGGCACCTCGTACACAAAATCTTTCATGTAGTCCATCGTTGTCGGCTCCCACCGCCGCTGGTCGAGCACCTTCTCCAGCACGTTCGCCTTGTACGCGTTCACCAGTACCACCTCCGCTACCCGCCGCGCGTCGATCACGGTGTCCACTGTGTCGCCGACCGTGCGCATGGCCTCGATCAGGCGGTTCGAGAGGCTGAGCGCGTCGACACCGGAGAAGGCCATGGAGGCGCCGTAGCTGGACACCACCGTCGGCAGCACCCAGTCCGCAAAGGTCAACATCGCCCCACCCAGCGCCGGCAGCAGCTTGCCATACAGCTGCCGCGGCAGCACCAAAATGCCCTCCACCAGCGTCGTCACCTCGGTCGAACCCGAGGCGGCACCGCACATGCGCGTGTGGTCCGTCCACCACCGCATGAGGCTGAGGTCCGCCGCGTACGGACGCAGCTGCGGCAGCACCGCCACGATGTCCAGCCCGCGCAGCATCACGCCGCCCTGTCGCGCGTTGCTCTCCATGTTTTCCTCCACCTGCGCATCGAGCTCCGCGGTCGCCGAGACGGTGCCGTCCAGGCCGTATCCGCGCAGCCACGGCGGGAGGACGCCGCCCGTTTTTTGCGCCGTCTGCGTCCACGCCGTGACTTTTTGCCCAATGTACTTGACGCCGAACGACGCGGCGACGGTGACGCCGACGAGCAGGCGGGCGCGGAAGGGCAGCTGGCGCATGGCGTGCTGCGTGGCGAAGAGGGAGGTGATGAGCCCGCAGACGTAGTTGTGCACGTGCACCTCGACGCCCTCGATGTCGTTGACGTAGTACACAATCTGCTCCACCTCGTCGTAGGAGTGGAGGTCGAAGAAGGCGAGCGGCATGCGGGTGAGGGCCTCGTACAGCTCCGCCTTCACGGTGTTGCGCCGCTGCGAGGCGGACAGGGTGATGTACTCGTTGGTGGTCTTCGCCAGCACCGTGTTGACGGCCAGTCGCGTGCACTCGAAGAGGAAGAGCGCCAAGATGCGCTGACCTGCCGGGGTGCCCTCACTGACATCCGCAGAGGTCGAACTGCAACCACCACTATCACACCCACTGTTGTTGCTGCTGCTGTTGGAGCTGCATCCGCCGGTGCTGCTCGCGCGCCCACACCCTTCGGATGCCGTGGTGCGGTAGTAGGTGTCGAGGTTCGTGCTGATGGCCTCGCGCGTCGCCTGCCCCAGCGCCGCCACGCGCGACGACAGGCTCGTCAGCAGCGCCAGAATCGTGAAGGAAACGAGCTTTGCGGAGCTGCCTGTGTACATGTAGCAGAAAAGGCTCCGCACACACGCCAGCTCCATCAGCCGCCGCCGGCGCAGCAGGGCCGCGAGGGCCGCCGTCAGCTCCGCCCAGCAGGCCCGCGGCGAGGCCCCGCGCAGCGTCACGCAGAAGTGACTTCGGTCGCGGTGCGGCGGCAGCGGTATTGTTGGCGACGGCGAGAAGTCGAAGGCGAGCGGGTTCGAGCGAGACGGGCCTCCTCGGACAGCAACACCAGCACCAGCAACACCAGCAGCAGCAGCAGCAGCAGCGCTGCCGCCGTCCTCGTCCAGCTGCTGCGATGGGATGGGTGGGAGCTGCTGCACGCTCACGTCGTGGCCCACGTCGACCCCGCTGCCCACCTGCGGGATGAGAAGACGCCGTCGCGACGATGACGTCGACGGGCCTTCGCCCTCCGCCTCCGCCGCGTACCCGCTGCCGCCCTCCATCTGCATGTATTGCGATGGCTGCCGGGGTGGCATTTGAGAAGGCTCGGCGCAGCGCAGGGCCTCCTCGAAGAACTCGGCGCCGACCTCCACGCCGCGCTGGTAGACGCCGCGCTGGTACTCCTCCAGCTCCTCCAACGCGTCGGCGCAGCGCTGCACGTCCTGGTACACCACCACCGCCTCGTACACCTCCCGAATTAGCGACAGGTACCACGTCAGTGCGATGCAGGCAACGCAGACCCGCCCATCCGTGAAGCGGGGCGAGGCAGCCTGGGAGTTGGGGCTGGCGACGCAGTGCGCGGAGAAGGACGCGGCGGCGGTGTTGTGCAGTGGGGAGTCGACCTGGGAGTCGAGGTTGGTGTTCGACAGCGCCTCCATCGACGGCTGGCGGCTGGGCCGGCTGACACTGCGCCACAAATTGCGAAAAACGTGATCGCGCCCGGTGTGGCTGCCCTCACCACCTTCGTCGTCCTCGAAAAGCTTCGTGATTTCCACGACGCTGCAGCTCAGCAGCAGCTGCCGCATCTCCGTGTAGTTCACCGAGTACCGCACCGAGTCGGTCCACAGGGCGTGGAAGACGTGCCACGGCTGCGCGATCTCGTCAACGACGATGTTGTGCGCGGCAGCGGGCGGCGGAGACGGCGGCGTGGGGCTGCCCATCGTCGACCGCAGCGTGGAGTCCGCGGAAGGGTACATCGGCGGCAGCATGCGCGGCGCGGACGGCGGAGACGCGTGACGCTGACCGCCTCCACCGCCACCGCCGGAAGGGTGGGAGGCGGACTCCGACATGGGTGGCAGAGCGTCCATCGACGAGGCCATCGTTGCGTTGGTGGTCGTGGTGGCACTGTCCGCATCGTAGCTGCGGTGGAAAACGGGAAAGGCGTGCTCATCTGACAAAACGAGAACTTTCTCCGCGCCGTGCGGGACGCCGTCGGAGGTGAAGCGGGCATTCGCGCCATCGGACGTGGTGCTGGCAGGAGGACGCTCCGCCGCTGCGCCACCGCTGCCGCCTTCGTCTTGCGCGACGTCCGCTTTAAAGAAGCGGCCCAGCGCTGCGGCGGTTGTTGGCACGCCTGCGTCTTTGTGAGGTGCCTGCCGCACCGCTTTTTCAACAAGGGCCCAGTAGCTGCAGAGGCGGTGCATCGCCCGCGAGGAGCCGCGTGGCAGGCGTGCACGCGCCGTCCGCGCAGTGCTCTGCTCAGACGTTCCCCGCGCCGACGTCATGGACCCGTCCGCGCCACGGATCGTGCGATCTCCGCCGTGCACGCTGTCGTCGTCGTTGTTGTTGTTGCCATTTGTCGCGCTCTCCGCATCGTCCGCGTCCTCGGCGTCCTCCTCGGCTTCGGCTGCCAGGTCCGCCTCGAGCAACGCCTCCTCCGTCTTCTTCACCGCGCTGCGGTAGCGAAAATAGAACGAGGTGACTTGAATGGCCTCGAGCCCGACAAAGAAGAGGGCGAGGTGCATCACCAGCGGGGCATCCGGCACCCGCGGCAGCATCCACGTGCACGTCTGCGTCGTGGGCAGCGCGGCGTAGTACTTGTACAACGGGCTGACGTGCCCACAGCGCCGGCCCTTGGTCGGGGTCTCGTTGAAGAAGAACCACGACTCATCTTCAAAGGCGGCCTTGTTGAGCCCCGCCGTCGTCGCATCGCGCAGCTTCTTGTACCCGACCAACGTCACATCGCGGGCGGAGTAGTAGAGAATGCCACACCACTCCTTCAGCATGTTCGGCTTGTCGTGATCGCCCGCGAGGGCATCGTAGGAAAAGCCGCTGGCGCCATCAGATGCACTCCCAGCAGCTGTCGTAGCTGTCGTGGTGGTGGTGGTGGTGAGGGGACGGCGTTTTGGGAGGGAGAAGTGGACGTCGGCGTCGGGGTTCACTGCCGGCGGCTTCTTCGGTGCCGTGTACGTTTTGGCCTGCGTGACGGGTGCGTTCGCGAAGGGCATCGGCTTCGGTGGCGGGCCGCCCTCCGCGCCATCGCTGCCGGCTAAGAAGGAAAAAAAGGAAGACGGGTACATGGCGAGCCCAGTCAAAACACAAAAACGCGAAAGTCTCAAAGAAATGAAGCCCGGTCTAATTAAAAAAAAAAATTAAGTTTGTAAAATATACAGTGACAAACAATCAGATGCGGCAACGACGTGCCTTCTACTGTCAGCTCAAGCAGCTGCAGAAACACACAGTTATAAGTAGGACAAAAGAAAAGAGAAAAAGTCGAATTAGGAAATGTGTACTATTGGTACGAGAAAGGAACGCAAAATCCGTGAACGCCGCTTTCAACAAAAAGAAAAGAAGAACGGTTTGTGATTATACGTTAGCAGTGGGTACAAACAGAGGGAGAAAAAGGGGGTATAAAAAAAGGTTTCGAACAAATATAGATGTGATTCGTGCGGCACAAATTAAAAAAAGGAGGCAAAGGACCTAAGCAGAGAGCAAAATATGGCAAAGCAGAAGCGTTAACGGTGAACAAATCCAAAAAAACATATATATAGTAATAATAATAATAATAATAATAATAATACGGCTCGTTGAATAATAAAATGTATAATTTTAGTGAACCTCCGCGCAGTTCCCTCTATCGAAAACTACAGGTTTCTCTTGTCTGCTCAAAATGATCAGTTATGAAGGGAATTCAAAAGACAGAAAAAACAATTAATGCCTCCTTCCCGCTTAAGGCTAATTTCTCTTTTCAAGCCTGACGTGAAAATAACGTTTGTGTCTCACAGACAACAAGAAAACAATTGTATAGAGCAAAACTTGAAGACACGCTGAAAGCTTGGATGTGTAATTTTAAAGACGTTTTGCGGAAAAAGAAAGGTGAAGGTGTTAATTTTAGTCCTTTTGTTGTATATATTTCTTTGGCAGCTAGTAGAAAAGCAAATAAAATTTAGCTGCACCTTTTCTTTTTCTTTTCCTGTTCTCCTGGAAGCTGCTCTACAAAAACACAGCGAGCTTTTTTTTTGTTATCGATAAATGTGTGTGTTTTTCCTTTCACGTCTAGTGTTACTACGTGCTCTGAATGGCAAAGCCGATTGTTTGTGATAAAAATAAAAACCGCTAACGTTGAACAAAGCAAAGAGAAGCGCGAGCAAGAAAGAAGGTGAGAGTGAGATTGATAAAGGAGAAAAAAAACCGAGAAGAGGATTGTCAGCTAAGTTAGCCTCTTTATTTATGATCTACCGAGCAGAGGAAAACTTCTCAAACCACAGTGCGGCTGCTTTACAACAAAAACAAATTGTTGTGTGTACTTCGACCCGACTCCTCTAACGGCGAGTGCTTCGAAGCATCTCAGCAATTGCAATTCTGCATCCACGCTGCTGCGGCTCTGTTTTGCTTCATTTCCCTCAAAAAAAGAGCTTTCACGTGGCTACTGTAAAGTGAGCCTCTTGACTCGCTCCTCGACTACCTTCTGTTTTTCCTCATTTGTTTGTCTGAACCAAAAAACCCTTAGAGATGCCCTCTTCTTGTTTTTTTTTTTTTGCGTTACAAGGTACTACAAAAACGGATACTCGTCTTCCTCGAAGAAAAGCAAATCTTCATCCGCCACCTTTGCACGCTTCCGTTCACCTCCGGCGCCTCCACCGCCGCCCCCATTAGCGCCACCACCATTGCCATTGGCGCCAACGCCACCACCACCACCGCTGGCATTTGCACCGCTGTTCATAAGAATGCCCTCCGCACTGTTCCCTGCACGACCGCTCCCACTGCCGCCATCACCACTTGCGTTTGCTCCACCATTGTCGTCGCGGCCACGGCGCCGACCGCCCTCTGCCATAAAGTACGGCATGACGTGCTCCGCGTACGTCGTGTTCTCATCGCACAACGGCTGCCCGTCGACGTTGGTGATCAGCGTGGCAACATACTTGCCGTTGCGCTCCGTCCCGCACACGCTGTAGGCGACCCGCATGCCCTCTTTGATCTGCCGCTTCATCGGTGGGCACCGCGCGGCGTCCCACAGAAAGGAGTGGGCGTAGAACACCACATCCGGCGTGTTGCCGCCTGACGGGTTTGTCTCGTCGCAGCAAAGGTAGCCGCGCTGATCCTCCGCGACGTACGTGCGCACGCAGCCCGTGTAGCGGACCAGCGTGGACACACTCCCCTCCCCAGCAGTGGACGAAGAAGGAGCTGCGGCGGAGGAAGCAGTGTTGTCGCCCTCATGGTGCGCCGAGGCGGCATACGCAGAGGCCATTCCGCCGTGCGTGTTCGCCTTGCGGCCCACCGCGTCAGGGAACATCGGCGCAAACCAGCTTTGCTCCACCGGCATCGCGTACGCAGCCGACGGCGGGCCCCGCACGAACTCCGCCCGCAGCAGCCGCCCGTTGCCGCCACGACCGGCGTGGTTGCGCGTGACCACGAAGGACAGCCGTTCCCCGACCCGCAGACCACCGGTGAAGCCCTGATCGATTTGGTACTGCAGCAGCTGCGCGGTGGCGGGAGAGAGCATCGCGGCGGCCGTCTCGGCGTGTGCCAGCTCCTCCGCTGTGGTGGGGGGAATCGACACGAGATCGCCCACGTCGACGCCCGCAGCGCTGCTGAGGATGAAAGATGGCGTCTCTGCGGCCCCCAACACACCGGCTGTGGTGGCGGGCTGGGGTGTGGATTGGTCGCCCTCAGTGCCGCCAATGGGAATGGTGGACAAGCCTTCCGTCGTGCTGGCTGTGGGTGCTGTTTCGGATTGCAACTGCGACTCCGCCGTTCGCTCTTCAGTGCTGGCTTCTGCACCCTTCTCCACGGTCTGCTCGACACCTGCGTCTTGCGGCTTTGCATCCTGTACGGTAGTCTGCTCACCTCTATCAACAGCCTCTCCATTTCCTTCCGCCACCACCTCCTCCTCCTCCCGCACCGCTGCCGCCGTTGTGGCTTCTGCAGGACGTGCGGCATGGAAGGCCGCCGCCGCGGACGCGGTCACGGGCATGCCGTGCTGCAGGTAAAAGGCACGCAGAGCCAGCCGCGTGAAGGACAGGCCAATGCCATCGTTGATGAAGTACACATCGGGGCCGCCAAGATCAGGGGAGATAAAGCCAAACCCCTTCGGGTGCCGGTAGGTGACGCAGCGGCCCGTGTAGATGCGGTCCATTCCTGGGGGCATGAGAGCCAGCTGCTCCGCCGCTGTCAACGGCCCACGCCGATTCATGGAGGACTGCCCAGCAGGTGCCCCGTGGTCCGGCGCAGATGATGCATTTGGTGCGTGTCTTCCCTCTGCGGTGCTGGAGGGCCCACTTATAGAAGTAGAAGATGGCCCCTGCACCGCGCCAGTGTCGGCACCGGCATTCGGCGTGCTGTGTGTAGCGGCGTGGAGCTGGGCGGTACGTGACTGGCCTGTCCCTGCCGCCGTGCCCGCATGCGCGGAGTCACCCGGCAGTGATGTGCCACTTGCTGAGATGCCCTCCTGCCCTGTTCCATCCTCATTGAACATTTTCGTGTTGCCGCCGTCGTTGTTGTTGTTGTTATTAGCAGCGTCTGCTTGTATGGCGGCAACGTACTTGGCGTACTTGGTCGCCTCCTTCACCGCGTCGTCCTCAGCGTCCAACTGCAGTGAAAAGTTCATTGCGTCTTCGGTGCCCTGCGCGTCTTCTCCCCTCTTCTGTCCGGACAGCTTCTCTACCGCGTCCGTCTTGCCAGCGCCGGAAGCCTCCAGGCCAGCACCACGCACTGTCGCCGTGCGCGGTCCACCAAGAGCCCTGCTACCCGTTACACCACCACCACCACCGCCGGTACTCCCGTACACGTCATCGTCCACTCTGCGGAAGAGTGACGTACTACCACCACCGAGGCTGCTTTTACTCGGCAGACCTGTTGTGTTTGCTGCAGAAGCGTAGGCGGGTGGTGCTCCAGTTGTCGTGCCGTCTCCATCCACCGGTTCTTCCCCCTCCCCCAGCACATCCTCCTCCTCTCTCCCAGCCGCTGCCGATGATGTGCCGGCGCTACGTCCCGCATTCGACTTGCGAGTGCCGCCATCACTGCTGCTGCTCATTCCTCCCGCTGCGGCCGTGAGGAAGTTGGTGGGCAGAAGGTGGCGGCGGAAGTGGCTGGACCCGCCACGCGAGGTGGTGTTGTGGTCCATGCCGCTGCTGCCGCTGCTGGAGATGCCGGCGGCCTCCAGCGTTAACTCCTCTCGCAGGGATGCCGGCCCGGTGTCGATGAAGGCATCCGCCGGCAACTGCGCAAAGACAACATCGAAAATGTTCTTGGAGGTGAGTTTGGGTGGCATTGCTAACTGTTTCTTTGAAAAAGAGAATGTATTCTCTCTTTTTTCATAAAGTGTATCACTGTTGTTACAAGTTTTGAGAAGCAGAAATAGAGCTACGGGTGGGTGAAGCAGAAATGAATACATGTTTCCGAAGGCAAAACTGTTGAGGAGAAGCATTCGAGCAGCTAGCTTTGATGGAAGTGCAAAACGAGAAAACAGTAGTTTTCCTTCATCGCTGAGCATTAATGGGCATCTGCGAAATTTTGCAACTTGAAAAACACACTTAACTAATTTTCATTTCGAGTTTTTTTTTTATCTATGCAACTCGCAGGAATAAAGCCTTAAAAGAAAAAAAAAAAGACACGCGAACAAAACGATAAAGCGAGAATCTGCATCTTAAAAAAAAAAGGTTCAGCAGGGCTTCAGCACACCGCGTGCCGCCTCACAAGCCAGGGCAAGCGCAGCACAGCAAAATGTCTACGCGTCGAGGTCAGATGGGCTACTCCACGCTCGCCGCAGGATTTGGCGCATGTGCAGGGGTGCAGACGGCGCGCAGCACTCTCTCCTGTGCCAGCAGCCGCTGCTCCACCACATCCCTCTCCAGCGCCTCCAATCGCAGCGCCGCTTCAAGTCGCGCAATGCGGCGCACCAGCACCTCACGTGACACATCCGCTCCGTCCAGACTAGCCACCCCGCCGTCCTCCGTGACATCTGACGAGGTGAGCACCTCGACGCGCTGGCGTAACATGGCGTTTTCGTGGCGCAGGGCGTGCAGCGTGAAATGCAAGTCCTCTACTGAGGATGGCGGGTTTGTGGGGGAGGCAGCGGAGCCTGGGCCGACACTGCCGTCGAACGCTGACCAGGTCCGGTGGGCACCACCAATGCTGTTGTGGTTGTGACTCTGATGTTGCGGGTGTTGGTGTGCTTCTGACGTCTGTCCATCCTCGTGGGTGCCACGGAGGCTGCCCGCTGGGGGTGCGTACGACGGCGGCGTTGGCTGCTGTGTGGGTGACTGCCGGCTGCTCCCCTCCATACCACCCATCGCTGTCCCTGCAGCAGCAGCAGCGGCAGAAGGTGTGTACGGTGCAGCTCCTGGGCGATTGTTGCTCTCACGCCGCTGACTCTCCTCATGCGCTGCCTTCTCCGCCTCCGCCGAGGCATTCAGCGAGGCACCTTCAGAGCTGCTCGGGGACGGTGCATAACGGATGCGCGTTGCGGCGGTGTTGGTCGGTGCATCGTGCGCAAAAAACGTGGCAGCGAGCTCGCCGAGGCTGCGCGACGTGTCGCTGACCGCGGAAGCAAGCGGGCTGGTCAGGCGACGGTGAGAAATGTACCGCAGCGGCGGAGTGGGCGTGGGCGGCGGCATCGCAACTTATACGGTCGTTATTTGTGGTTGAGGTGACTGTTTCTGTTGTGGAAGAGAGAGAGGAAGTTTCTAAATGCAGTCAACGAAGAGTATCTAAATTGTGAAGGCAGGAAAGAAAATGAGCGAGAAAAGAAAAAGGTTTCCGATTTCGCTGTGAATGATGTGCGCGTGGAGGTTTAAGAGTCCAAAAGAGGAGGATAGAGAAGAAGAAGATAGTAATGTTTACTCGTTGCTCTCTCTATCTACGATTATAAGCCACCAACTGACAAATTGATGAAAAAAGAAAGGTATTCAACGGCGCTATCTTTTTTTTCCCCCAGGTAAACCGCAACACTTTAAAATGAGCACAAAGCAGAAGGGAATGAAGACGTCTTTTTGCTTAAGCGGCAACAAAAGTGGCAGCATTTACATAAACACTCGATCTATAAAACTCATATACCTACGAAATTGAGCGGAATTTGTGTGCGATTTAATCGTTGATTATATATCTAGACGACAAAAGGATACGAAAAAAAAAAAAAGCGAAGGAGCTGTGGATGATTGCGATAGTGCGGCATCGATGCGGAATAGTATAAGCCGATCCAAATCTCGAAAGGGCGGAAAAAAAAAAAAACTAAGGACACACACGCAAGCAGAAGAAGAAGTTAAAGAGTACAAATAAAAAAAAAAAAAGAAGCGGGCTAGAACAAAAGAGGGTATGACGAATAGATAAAAAACTTTTCTCATCTCCCCAACCCATCGTCAGAAACGTACAAGGAGACGGATTTGCCTTCCAGCGCAAATCGGATCGTCTGACAGAAAAGCAACCTCCGCAGCAGATACTTTCCGCGTTTACTCATCGGGCTCCTTGAAGTCGGAGAAGTGCGAGACGCGGCACGACGCCGAGCTGGGCGCGCGCGTTGACGGCACCTTGATATCACGTCCCAGGTCCAGCGTGGCGGCGCGCGGCGGCCGTGGCGGGAGTCCGGGAGGGGCACTGTTCAACGAACTCGTCGAGTGCACGCGGGAGTGCACGCCGCGCGGCTCGCTCGACGGCGGCTGCGTGGGCCGATCCGATCCGTTCCGTGAGACATCGTTGGTGCTGCTGGCGTGCCGCACCGGCACTTCAATGGGTTTGGGCGGCGGCAGCGGCGAGGAGGAGCGGTGCGGTGGTGTCGGCGGCAGCGGTGGTGGCCGCGGTGGGCGCGGCGGTGGTGACGGGCTGTTCACCGCGCTCGTGCTGCGACGCGGCTCGGAAGTGACACTCTGCGCCTTGGGCGTGGTCGAGTACACAAAGCTCGGGGCGGACTGCGAGTGCGTGGTGCCTATTTTCTCCTCGGGCAGCTGGTTTGGGCCGCCGACGACCACCTCCTCGCTGTGCAGGGTGGCGAGGTGGTGGTCGCTGTGGCTCTCGTCGTGCTCCTCCAAGTCGCTCATCGTCTTCACCTCCGAAGCGGAGGTGTTGTTGTTTTTATTGTCGCCGTCGTTGTCGCTGCCGTCCGCGTCGCTGTCCTCGTCCTCCGCTCCCAGCACGGGCCAGGGAAAGTCATCGAGGTTGGGAAATACCATATCCTCAAAGAAGAGCGACGTGACGACGTTGGAGGCGATCTGGCTCATGTCCGGCAGCAGCTTCAGCACCGTGTTCAGAATACCGTCGTGCGAGGCCACTTCCTGCGTGAAGTCGAGCCGCAATTGCGGGGGGCGCGGACAGCCCAGCCAGAACTTCTTCGTCGGCGGTGGACCCACCACAAAGCGCATGCGCCCCGCCAGCTCCAGCACCTTGATACTAAAGACAATATCCGGCACACGAATCTCGCGGTAGCAGATGGCGAAGCGAATCTTCAGCGCGAAGCCGCCGCGGTACAACACGTCGAAGTCGAACTCGGTGTCTCCGCAGGTGGAGGAAGTTGGGTCGCTGACGTTGCTGATCAGCGGAATCTCACCCCCGACGTCGAGGGCGTCAAGGTAGATGTTGCCGCGCAGCCGCTGCGGGAGCGACTTGGAGACACGCACGAGCTTCTTCTTCAGCTTCTCCTCGAGCAGGTCGTGCAGCGTGTTGGCGCGCGAGTTTTCGAAGAAGAGACGGGCGATGAGGATGTTGAAGACGTCCATCTTTGGCAGGTGCCGGATGAACTCGTGCCACTGAATTGCCTGCGGGGTGGCCTGGAGCAGGTTCAGCCACCGCTCCTGCACCCGCCGCGTGGGGAACTTAATCGCCAGACAGGTCCACTGAGAAAGCGGAACGTCCTCCACCGGGCCCTGAGAGCTACGGCGTCGCTGCCGCCTTGTACGATCGTCCGCGCCGCCTCGCGACCTGCCCCGGCGACTGTGGCCGGCAGCAGCCGTCGAGTCGTCTTTAAACGAGACGGCACCGGTAGCAGCGGCGAGGTGCTCGAGAAAAGACTCTTTGTTTGCTGCCGCCTCCATTTCTCGCATTCGCTGCAGCGCCTGCTCGTCGGTCAACGTCTCGCCCTCTCGCTGGGCGCGGCGGCGGATGCGGTCGATCATGCTCTGCCGCTGCTGCTCCTTCTTCAGCGCCACCAGCCGCTCCTTCAGCACCACCGCCGGGTCCTCAATGAACAGCTGCGCCCCGTCTTTCGGGTGCAGCACGGTGCACTTCCCCTTGATGGCAGCGTAGCGCGTGGACTTGTTGCGGTGCCGGTGATACTTTGAAATGCGCTCGCCGGTTGCCGTGACGCAGGTACGGTTGATGCGGCCGAGCATGTGTTCGGCGACGACCTCCTGTCGGTGGTCGGGCAACGTGCGCAGCTCGTCCACCTGATAAATGTCGATGGTGCCGCTGTAGAAGACCATGCGGCACTGGATGGCCTCGCTGACGATGCCGTCGTCGAAGCGGGCCATCTTGCAGAGCGTTTCGACTTTTGCTGGGGTGACGACCGCAGCCTCTTTCGCAACAGCATCGAACTCGGCGTGCTTGCGTGCTTTTTTGCGGACGGTGTTGGCGAGAATCGACTCGATTTTGCGGAACGCGACAAAGAAGAAGAAGATGCACGACATGGCGCCGCCGACGGAGCCGTAGAAGAAGGTGAGGAAGGTGTAGAGGTTCATGGTGACGGCAGCGTGAACGGGGGGCGGGGAGTCTGTGTAGATGTCTGTATAGATGTATGTTTGTGTATGTGGTGCAGGTGGACCTGGAAACCACACGCAAAACCCGACAAAAAAAAGAAAAAAACAGCAGAAATGCAGCGAGAAAGATGCAATGCCTGTGTCCGTGTGTGCGTCACGATTGTATAAAGCGATTGAAATGAAACAGACAACTAAGCTCAAAATGTGAGTTGCAAAATACAGGTGGCAGCCCTCCAAACAGATGTACACCCCGTGAAGTTTTTTTTTTTCTGCGGGATTGTGACTGTTGTGTGTGTATATATAATCAGTCAAGCGACGGTGCACTCCCGCTTCACATAAAGAGGAGAAAGATATAGCGCGACGCTTCCGACTGAATAGTGCACGTTTTATTAAAAAGAGAGAAATAAAGAAGAGAAGAGAGGACAAAAAAATGTTGGAGCGGATGTTTTGCATTGCGAGCCCAGCGTGAATTTAAAAAAAAAAAATTCAACAGCTTTATTTAATTTCCACGCATAAGTCCGAATAAATCGCTCTTTTATAGAACGTGGGAATTTGTGAGAGATTCACTTTGAGATCTTCAACAAAAAATTGCTTTGCATCTCGTCCACAGATACACGCATCCTTCTTCCCTCCCTATCTGATAATGTTTTCTTTTTATGTTTGTTTGTTTGTTTCCTTTTCCCCGTATTCGTGATTTATCTACAAAACGGATGCAACAAGATTTTTTTAACCGTTGTATTCTACAAAAAAAAAACGTTCTAAATTGTGAACTTAACCTTACATAGCGCAATATTTTCTTTTTCAAAACAGTAGAATATAGAAGGCAACATGAGGAGAGTGAAACAAAGAAAAAAGTGTATGACAATCGAATAGCAGTGTATTTTATATGTTACCAACGACTCTACAACAGAACATCTGATGGTTAAGCAAAAAGGCGGAAGAAACTGTATTATTTTCTTTTTCTCTGCTGTTGCGTCCGTTTCTTTTTTCCAGCAAACGCACCGAGAGAAAGAAAAAATTAACGTAAAAAAAACCTGCTTACGGCTGTTTGTGATTCTTTGAACGTGACACAGACTCGCGTGTCATGTCCTTGCCCTTGATCTTGAGCAGATCCTTCAAGTTGCGCATTGCTCCAGAGCTTCCGGAGCGCTTCTTTGTGGTCGAGCTCAGCACGTCCTCCGACCCGCTCACGTCACCCTCCCTCAGCAGGTTGCGGTTCGTCATCGAGCCCGCTGTGGAGTGCGGCACGCTGGACACACTCGCGTTGTCGTTGTTCCGCGGCGCATTCGCGTTCATCGACGTCGTCGTCGCGTTGAGGCTGCGCTGGGTATTGTTGAAGCTGCCCGACGACGGGCCGTTTGGTGAGGACAGCACGATGGGCGACATGATGGTGCTGTTGTTGGCGGCGCCAGAGGCTTGGTGGGCAAAGGAGTGGCCGCTGTTGCCGCTGGTCGGGTTGGGGTGCGCACTGCGCGTGGTGCTGGCCATCGAGTTCTGCGCGCGGCGACCATCGGACGTGCCCCTCTCGCGAGGCGTCGTGAGCGCGGAGAGGCGCTGCTCCGATGGTGCGGGGGACGCACCCGCCGCGTGGCCCGCGTTGGCGCTGCGGTCCGCCGTTTGGTGCGTTGACGAGGCGGAGGACTGCTTGCGCGAGGCGTCCGCCGACGACGACGCCTTTGTGTTACTTGCCTCTTTTTCCTCCTTCTCCTTCTCCTCCTCCTCTCTCTTCTTCTTCAGCTCCTCTGCTTCCTTGTTGAACTGCTCCAGGAGAGGACTCGCCGGAGCGACGACGGGGGCCGACGTGGCACGTGCTGGCGCGCTGCTGATCTTCGCGGCGCGCTGGCGATCGAAGGTGCGGACGCGCATGTCGCGTAGCGACGCTTTTGGCGATTTCACCACACTCGGCAGCGGGAAGTCGTCCATGTAGGGCAGCACCATGTCGGAGAAGAGGTACAGCTTAATGAGGTTTGTCATAATGCCGCTCAGGTCGGGCAGCGAGGTCAGCACGCGGTGCAGAATGCCTTTGCCCGAGGCACAGCCCTGGTGCACCTCCAGCTTCAGAATCGGTGGTTTGTGGCCACCGATCCAGAACTTCTTCGACGGCGGCGGGCCGATGCTGATGTGCACCGTCGCCTCCAGCTCGATCAGCTTCACGGAGAAGACGACGTGGGGAACGCGGATGCCAAGAAACTCCAGGGCGAGGCGGAAGAAGAGCGTGAAGCCGCCCTCGCCGCCCTTGTACATGAGATTAAAGTCAAAGCCGATCTCGCCGTTGGCCGACGCCGTCGGCTCCGACACATCGGTGATCCACGGGATCTGCGTGCCCACCAGAAACTCATCCAAGATCAGCTGCCCGCCCAAATCACGTGGGAACTTCTTGGCGGGCAGCTCACGCAGCTTCTTGCGGATCTGCTTGATGATGGCGTCTGACAAACCGTGCAGGCGCATGTTCTGGAAGAAGAAGCGGCTGAGGAAGGTGTTGATGGTGTCGGGGTTCGGCAGCGTCTTGGCAAAATCGTGCCACGCGCGCGCCTCCCGCAGACCCGACAGTAGCGTGTACCACCGCTCGCTCTCCCGCGCCCGCTCGAAGCGGATGATCACGCAGGACCAATTTGCCATGTCGCCCATCTCCGCATTGTTCTTGTGGTGGTGCCCGCCATGACGACTTCCATTGTGGTGGTGGTGGTGGCCGCTGTGGCCGCTGTTCTTCTTGTGCCGACTTCCCTGCATGGACCCGCTGCTGCTGTTGTTGTTGATGCTGCTGTTGTTGTGGTTCACGCTCGTGTTGCTCAGCCGTCCGTCGATCGAGCCGTCGGAGCCGTAGCCGTCGCCGTCTGACGGGCAGTCGTCGGTGTCGTCGTTCTCGCTGTTGCCGTCGCTCTCCATCGAAGTGTTGAAGGACGCATCGTCGGACAGGCTGTCGCCAGACGGGGAGTGGGCGAAGGAGCGGGAGGCGCTGCCGCTGCCGCTGCCCGTGTTCGACATGGAGCCGATGGAGCCACCACGCCGGACATTCGCCGCAAAGCTGCTGCCCGTGGCGGGGCGTGAGCGCCGAATCGAGTCGAAGAGCGGGCGGCCATCCATCGTGCGCCAAATCAGCACGCGGCCGGTGAAAATGGGGTCAACGCCCGGGCGACAAACGCCCTCCGGCACGGCGGCCGTGCTGCTGTTGTTGAGAATGTTGCTGCTGCTGTCATTGGCGTTGTTGTTGTTGTTCTTGTTTTTGTTATTGTTGTTGTTGACGCTGTCGCGCCCGCTGCCGCCGTCGCTGCTGTCCTTCCGCTTCGTCTTGGACCCGTTCGGGGTGACGTTGCCCGCCGAACCCGCCTCGCTGCCTTTGCCATTACTCGTGTTCCGGTTGTTGTTGCTGCTGTTGCCCTTTTCCTTGCTGTTGTTGTTGTTGCTGTTACTGGTGCTATTGTTATTTCCGCCGCTGCCGGGTTCGCCGGTGCCTTTGTTGGGTTTGTTGAAGTGTTTTAGCTCCATCACGGTCGTGTGCAGCACCGACACTTTCCCTTTTCGGTGCTCGGCCACGGTGACCCCGGCAGCACTGCGAAACGCATTTGTGTCGCAGTCCTTGCTGTTACTGCGCTTTCCGCCCTGACCGACGAGGCTGGCCTGCGCCGCCGTTCCGCGCTCCCCACCAGGCGGCTTGCCACCTGCGCTGCCCGAGACACCAACGTTGTCGCCGAGCCGCAGCAGCTGATAGATGGTCACCTCGCTGTTCTCCAGGGCGAGACGGCACTCGATAGGGGCCCCGGTTGTGCCATCCGGGCCGTACCAGCTCATCATGCAGAGCCCACCTGCGGTGATGGGGGTGACTTTTTTCGTGCTGCCGGTCAGACCCTCCAGCCCTTCCTCGGCGGCCAGAACGTTGAACTTGGAAAGCCCGCCGCGGTTCGACTCGCCCGTGCGCGCACCGCGATTGCTGTGGCCGTGGCGGTTCTTCGCTTCATTCGCGAGGTGGGACAGACCAGGGATGTGGGCGAGGACGTCGTTGAGGAAGCGCATCATCTTCAGCAGCGTGTCGATGCCGTACAGAATCCAAATAATCACCGCGGCAATCCCGGCAATCCAGCCGTAGACGAAGGCGGAGATCTCAGCCATTGCGGCGAAAAGACAACGCTTCGGCTAAAAAAAAAAAAAAATGAAAGAATGGAAGTCGGCTGCAGCAGAGTGTATATGGCTGTGGTTGGTTCCTCCGTGCGTATAAGCAACGAGGGCAATAGTCAAAAAAAAAAAGTCTGTATCGAAGAGAATGGAAATGGGGAAAAAGGAAAAGGACGTCCGAAACAATTGTAGCAATAAGAAAGAACAAGGCTACGACGCTTGAGGAAAAAAAAAAGGATAAAAAGATACAAAAGAAAACAGACACAGAGAGCGATGCTGTAAAGCAGTGGTAGACTATTCTCACGGACAACAATTGAAAGAGAAAAAATAAAGACAAAAAGATTATAGTGGTTTTGTATGTGGGAACGAATGAGATGTTGACAGTTTTTTTTTCTCTGATTTCCTTCGTTTTCTTTAAAGAAATAAAGGCACAGCAACGATGTCGACGGTGAGAATAGTGACAGTTGAACTTTTTCTCCTTTTCTCTGTATATCGAAAAAAAAAAAAGAAACGAGAAAGACAGGCCGAACAAAGAATAATGAGAAAAGTCTTGCCTTTGGTAAATTTACCTTCTTGTTATGAGGGCGCGTGCTTGGTATTACCACGCGACAACCTTCGATTTGTTTTCTGACGCTCCCGCTTTTAGTGTATGTGCCGGTGCAATCAGTGATAAAGCTGTCATGAAAAAAAAATTAAAAAGAAGGCAGGAAAGATAAAAACGGTGTGAGAGAGATAGAGAGAGATGATTGAGATCAGCATAATTTAAAAGTTGTGACAAGAAACTACATTGCCGAGAATTTTTAAGCTAAATAAAGCGTCTGCTTCATGCTGTATTGCAGCGCAATCAAGAAAATCTCATCAGTACGATTTTCAACTGAGTTCTTCACCGCTCAGCCAAGCTTCTTTGTTGGTTTTTTTTTTTTTTTTCATTGAGTGGGTTGTGTGTTGTTTTTTTTTTTTTTAACGAAAGTAGCGCAACGGAGAATAAATGTTCGTTTTTATAGCGGCATCTATTATTAAAAAAAAAAAATGTTCGTTTTTACTCATTCCACGTTGCTGCTTCCGGACATGAGGTGCTGCCACAACACCCGCAGCTCCTCCATCCAATCCGCACGCATCAACTCGTCGTCGAAAGTAACGGAGTTGTACCTCTCCGCCAGGGCACCACGCGCCGGCCTTACCTTCTGCAGCACCGTCGGCCGCTCCGCGTGTGTCGCTGCCGCTGTCTGCACGGCCCACATCTTTGACGATGATGGTGTCGGCTGCGCCGCGTAGTACTCCCCATGCACAGCAGCAAGACCGCGCAGGTACAGCGGGTACTCGTGGCGCAGCGCGCACTGCATGCACAACTTCAGGTAGGACAGCGTGACCGCCACCTCACGATGTAAGATGCGCTCCGCCTTCTGCAGCCGCTTTTGGAGAGCTGGGGAGAGAGGCTTGAGGGGCATCACCGGCATAGTTGCGGCAGCAGCCAGCAGGGCACTCGTCGGCCGATCCCCACTGCTCCTGCGTGTCCGCTGCTCGCTACTTACGCCACTCGCCTGCGCACACACCGCGTGCTGCTGCTGCTGCTGTTCCGCCTTCCTCTCTTCATTCGATATCCTTGAGAGGGCAGAAGTCGATGTTGGGTCGGTACCGTAAACGTCCAGCACCTCCGCTGGCAGGCGCAACAGCTCAGCGGTGGACTTGGCAGACACCAGACGGCCGGAGCCTTCGTTCCTTTCTCCTTCTTCCTCCTCTCGACCCCCTCGTGGAGGCCCTGGTGGACCAGCAGCGAGGTGCACCACCAGCGCGGGTATCGCCGCGAAGGGTGCGAGACTCGCGTGCGTGCTGAGCAGCGGTGCGCGCAGCAGCTGTTCCGGCCAGCGGCCCTGCACCGCCGCCACCTGCAGGGTCCGCTGCGCCGCCTGCTCCTCCGCCAGCTCTGCCTCCTGCGTCCGATTCGACGAGGAGCTGCGGCGGGCGGAGTGCGGGGAGTCCGCGGACTTGCGATGGGCCGTCAGGGGTGTGTGCTGCAGCGGCGAGGAGGAGGAGCGCGAGGTGCGTCGCTGCGAGAGGGGGCTGCGTGTGTGGCGCGTGCTTTGGTGATGAGGGCCGGTTGTTTGTCGTGCGTCTGGGCTCGCTCCAGCTCCCTCTTGCGGATGTATCGCTGCTTTGGTGTGGTCCGTGTTGGCGTCCTTCCCACTGCTGCTCCTCCGGCCATGGACGGACCGCGGCGAATCTTCCGCAAGCCCGTCCTTGTGCAACAGCCACTGCACCACCGCGTCGCCTGCCAGTGTGTGGGTCTGCGTCAGCACCTCCAAGACGTAGTTGCGGTGCTCCACCACAAAAGGCGACGCGTGGCTGAGGTGGTCGTTTCGCAGGGCCGCCACGGCCTCGAGCACCGCCAGCGTGGTGCGCTGGAGGTAGTACAAATAGTGGTAGAGACAGTGGGTGTAGACCTGCCGCGGCACCACATGCAGCCGCGCCTCCAGCGACAGCACGCCAATCGGGAACTCCGCCGAAAAACGCGACGGCGGTGCTTTGGCGTGGCTCACCGCTGCGGCCGTCTCACCTTCCTCGCACGATGCACCGGCCGGCGTCTGTGCACTGTACCGCCGCACAAAGGGCGGCTGCGTTGGGTGGTTCGTGGGCCGCGGCGCAGACGGCGTGCACGGCTGCCGGGCCTGCACACCACCACTCCCACCACCACTAAAGGACGGCTTTTTCGCGTCGGACAAGATGCGCGCTCGCGGGGTTACGGCAGATGCCCGTCCTGTTGGCGGCCGCGGGGAGATGAGGGCGACGGGCGGCACGCGCGGGGCAGACTGCGAGCGCTGCACCGCCGCCGTGCCACGCGCAGAGGATTGCGGTGTGTCCTGCTCCGACGTCTGCGACCCGCCCACTTCATTCGTCTTCACCGCAGCAGCCGCGGCAAGAGTAGCGCTGGTCAGAGAAAGTGTGCGACCCTGCGGCAGGCGTGCGGGCTGCATGGCGGGCACAGACGGCAGCGCACCGGCCTGCGGGCTCGACACGCGGCGTGGCCGTGGTGTGTGAAGGCTCGGCACACGGACGCGGCGGCTTTCGTTGGTCAGCGACTGCAGGACGGAGCCGCGACGCATCGCGTTGGAGCCGACGGCCGCCGAATGCGCGCGTGGACGCAACAAGGGCGGACCTGCTGCGGTTGCCTGTGTTGCCTGTGTGTGCCCGTAAGACGCCGCGGACGGAGAGGGCAGCCGCAGCAACGGTGGGGATGGTTGTTTGCTGGAAGCCGTCGACGACGATGGCTGCTGCTGCTGCTGCTGTCCTTTCTCCTTCTCACTTCCACCATCACCTTGAACAGTCGGAACAGGAGCCCATGAGGCGGGCCACGCAGGTGGAGGGGCAATGAGGTGCTCCAGCGAAAGGCACAGCGTCGTGCGCAGCGGACGAGTGATGGCGGCGGTGACGCCGTCTGCATTTTTCGCGAAAAAAGTTGTCCCCTGAGCAGAAAAGTCTGCGTTGTGAGAGCTGCTGTCTGAAGTGCCGGCGGACCCGCAACCAGAAGCCATCTGCACACGTACTCCAGCAGCAGCAGCAGTCGCACCACCGTTTTTTCTAAGCTCCTCGCGCGCTGTGCTGGGACTCGAGGTCAGACCCGAGGGCGCGGAGCCCCCGCCTCCGCTAGAGAGAGCGGCGTAGGGCTGCGCCTGCGCGCTGCGATCCCAGTCTTGACGGACGATGTGTAAAAAATGCTGCAGGGCTGTCCAGACGGCCTCACGGTGCTGCACCGCGCGCAACGCCACCGCGAGCGCCGCCTTGTAGTCGTGCAGCACCCGCTCCGTCTTTTTTAATAGTCGCGCGTGTGCCAGTGCCGCCGCCGTGACGTGAGCAGAATTTCCTACGCGAGGACTGCGCATCTCGAGTGCGTTACGCTCCTGCTGATCAGCGATCGGCTGCGCTGTGGAAGAAGTGTCGCGGGGTGGGGCACGCGGCGGGGGCAGCGGCGGTGCCCCACCACGACGCTGTGACGGCACCAAAGGCCGCGACGAGCGCCACTGCTGGGGCGGCGGCGCGTCTGCCGCGTCGCTGAACTGTGCGGAGGAGGAGGAGGAAAAGACAGCCGCGCTACCACCCAGCGATGCCATCGTGTCGATGATATCCGTTTCCGCAGCGGTGGTGGCTGATGCAGGGACGCACTGGGCGTCATCGACACTGCTGTTCCCCTCCCTCGCTTCCTCCGGCACTGCCGTGAGAAAGGTGGAGTCATCTACACCTTCGTCTTCGTCGTGGTTCCTGTCCGTCGTCGTGCACGTGCGATTCGGTGTGTCGTGCAGGTAGTAGAGCGCATGCTTCGACCCCTTCAGCATCTTTAAACTCAGCAACGGAGTGGCCACAGCTGAGGAATCGCCTGTCGCCGTCGACGCAGCAGGAGCAGCAGCAGCACTATTGGATGTAAGGCGTTCCAGCGGAGCAGCCTCACGTGTCTCCGCGACTGCGCTGTGCTTGCG
The DNA here is from genome assembly GCA_030849055.1 of Crithidia thermophila. NCBI lineage: Eukaryota > Euglenozoa > Kinetoplastea > Trypanosomatida > Trypanosomatidae > Crithidia > Crithidia thermophila. Next base: position 1,981 of record JASAOP010002632.1, on the reverse strand, counting down.
GTGGGTACGTCGATTCACGTCCAGGTCAGACAGTTCGTGACGGAGGCTGCTATCGTCGTCGCGCGGCGGCTGCGCATCAGCACTTTGTCTTTTGGACAGCGCAGAGGAAAGAGCGGCCGTGCACGTCGCTGATGGTGCGGCACTGAGCAAATAGGACTCAATGACATAAGTGTCAAACGAAGGTAGCTCGACCTGCTGCGTCAAGGCCCGTATGCGCTCCACCACAGCATCCACGTCGTCACAAGCGTCTCCGTGCACGCCCGGTGCCGCTGTGAAACACACGTCGCCGCCGTCTCCGTCTGAACCTGTGTGGTGTACCGCCAGCACGGACGACGACGAGGGAGCACGAGCACCCACAGCAGCCGTGGACGACAGACCCGCTTCGCTCACTTCCTGCCCATCTAACTGCAATGCCTCTCCTCCCTCACACGGCTTTTGCGTGACGTCCACATCACCCTGCACATCACCGCTGGACGTGGCAGGGCTCAGATGTGTGTCCGTCAACGCCTTCGCCACAGCCTCCACCGTTGCCGAGGCAGATGCTGCAGGCATCACAACTGCGCTGTCCGGTCGAGCAGTCCGTGTGTGGCGTGACGCCGCGTTCAAGTCTCGCTCCTCCTCTTCCTCCTCCTCTCCTAAATCGAGACGACGGGCTGTGGCCGACGATGGACGACCTGTGTGCTGGAACGGGTGAGGGGAGGAAGCTGATGGACGCGTGCCGCCGCCTGTGGAGGCGCTGGATGCGCGCCGACCAAAGTGGGTGGGCTGCTGCGGCGGCTGCAAGGAGGACCGGCGTACGCCGCGCGGATTGACAGGAAAAGACGTGCGCATACTCTCCTCGATTCCCTGACAGCACTCCGTGTTATGAATATTAACGTATATGGAAAGAAAACAACAAAGGATAAGACTTGGCGCCAATGAGCAACAAAAAGAAAAAGTAGAGCAATGAAAAAAAGAATAGAAAAGATAATTGTAAAGACGATGCGTCTTTCTATAATTGTAATACGCGGCAGCTTTCAACGCCTGCGAATAAAAGTTCGTAAAAAAAAAACACAAGAGAAGAGAACACTTATATTTAAACCGCTTTGAGAATTTAAGAAGTGAAATAGCAAAGGAAAGAAAGCAGAACAGGCAATGACCTAGAGATAGTCAAGCAACAAGAGCAGAAAGCAGGAACAACGCTTTTGATAACTAAAAGCGCTTGTCCAAAAGGAAAAAAAGTCTAATACTTTGTCAATACTGCGCTACTTGAAAACATAAAAACCAATGAAAAAAAAAAACAGGAAAAGAAAGCAGAAAAAAGAGAAAATTCTGGTTAAAAAATATGAAGTGCTGGAAAAACGGCACCACACTGCGTGTTGCTGCGGAGCGTACAGGGAGATTCTCCATCTGTTTCACGCATGGACTAAAAGTAGTGCAAAAAAAAAAAAAAAAACATGTTCTTCCTCCTCGGAAAAGGAGTTGTTCAAGAAGTTTGACATCAAAGATGATCATCCTGCCACTTGCATTTATGATGACACGGCCTATGTTTAATTTCATTTTTTGTCTTTTTTTTTACTATTTGTTTTGTTCGAAAAGATAAGTAGACGAATTCATTGATTGAAAACTGAGCACGAAAACAACTCGGTTAACAAGAAAAAAAAAACGAAGAAAACGTACGCAAATTCAAAAGCTGCAAAAAGAAAAAACATTTTTTCAGCCCCACTTTGTAAATGATCCATCCGTAACAGAACTGGTCCGCCAATAAATTAGCACGCCTACATATTGCTGCGTCGCCCACGGCGCTTACGCCGCACATCGTTGGAATCGTCTTCTGTTTCTTTCACCTTGAGGTTCTTCATAAAATCGCGCGGCTCGCAGATTGGGTAGTCGATGTAGCCCTTCAGACCGCGAGTAAAAAATGTCTTGAAGTCCGCCTTGTTGAGAGGCGTATTCGTCCAAATGCGGTACGCCAGATCCGCGTTGCTCACCGCGGGCATGC